>CM062601.1:33948946-34005294 GCA_031470985.1 Agastache rugosa | reverse complement strand
CTCATTTATAAGAAAGAAAATGAACTCGTATCAGCTCAAGATGGAGGACAGCCAACGTACCAGCAAATTTTCAAACCAAAGAATGAATATTCTTCAGAAGAGCGAAATCAAGCTGGATTAGACAGCTTCGCAAGGAACACCATCTCATCAACAGTCTCTAACGCCTACCTCAGTAAGATTATCAAGTCCAGCCGAGATACCAAGTTAGACAGCAGAGACAGAGACAAAGAAATGTCTCAGCTGGAAACCAATGAAGAACTGAACAATCAAGAAATCAAGCTAGGAGACAACAGAGGTCAAGACCCAGACAACAGAGTGGGAGAATTATTAGAACAAATGATCCAATAAGAGTCGTCAAACAAATCTGAATCGTAAAGGGTTATGTGACAAGCTGCAAGAGAAAGACGCATCATAGAGGAGTCGAAGGGAACGCTGTGGTATATGGACAGCGGATGCTCAAAGCACATGACTCATTTGAAGCATCTACTCCAAGAATACAAAGAGCGTCCAGGCCCTCAAGTAACGTTTGGTGACAACTCCAAAGGTCTAACCAAAGGTTACGGTACATTTGAAACTAACAATGTAAAAATATCTAACATTTCATATGTGCAAGGATTAAAACATAACTTGCTTTCCATTAGTCAATTTTGCGACAACGGTTTTTCTGTCAAGTTTGATGCACAGGGATGTACATTGAAAAACAGGGAAACCAAGCAGGTATTACTGAGAGGGAAACGAGAAGCAAACATATATTTTGCTAACTAGAACAGCAGCCCTCCAGACACATGTCTTGTATCGAAAAGCAGCAATGAAGTCAACTGGCTGTGGCACAGACGGCTGAATCATCTCAACTTCAAGACAATCAACAAACTGACTAGAAATCAGCTTGCTAATGGAATTCCAGATCAAGTTTATGACAAGAGTCATATTTGTAGTGCTTGTCAACAAGAAAAACAGACAAAGATTTTATTTTCTCTCAAGCCGACGCCCTCAACTGATCGAGTTCTTCAACTCCTTCACATGGATCTTTTTGGTCCAGTAACACCAGCGAGTTTCAACGGCAGGAAATACACTCTGGTCGTAGTGGATGACTTCTCCAGATTCACATGGGTTTCATTCCTGTACCAGAAAAGTGAAACAAGATCCAAGCTGCCGGCCCTGCTAGAAACTATATATGAATATTGTGAGAAGAACGGAGTACAACATCAAACCTCAGTTGCACGCACACCTCAGCAGAATGGTGTAGCTGAGAGGAGGAACAGAACACTCAAAGAAGCAGCTACTTCAATGTTGGCAAGCTTAGCCATTCCAAAGAAATTCTGGGCTAAAGCAATCAACACAGCTTGCTTCACTCAGAATAGATCGCTACTCACATCCAGACAAGGAAAGACTCCGTACGAGCTATGGAATAACAGGAAACCCTTCATCGGGTACTTCAATGTTTTCGGTTCAAAATGTCATATCCTAAACAATGGGAAAACCCAGCTGAAGACGTTCGACGCCAAAACTGACCGAGGAGTATTCCTAGGTTACTCAGCTGTAAGTAAAGCTTACAGAGTTTTCAACAGGCGAACGCAAACAGTCAAAGTGACTCCTCATGTCACCTTTAATGAAACATCTTTCGAATTCAGAGAGTCGATCAAACAAAGAAACATAGCTGGAACATCAAGCACCAATCCATCTCAAACAAGATCTCAAGAAGTTCGAATCAGAAATCTTGTTGAAACACAAATTTGGGATGATGAACCAGGAGAATCTCAAGTCAATTCAGCAGAGGCAAGTCAACCAGCTGAAAATCCAGAGGGAACCCCAGTATCAGACCAAGGGAGAATGCCACCAGCTGGAAATCCAGACCCAGCTGACATCCCAGCTCCACCTTCAGCTAAGTTTACTCAATTCTCGCCTCAAGCACATTCTAATACGAATCCAAGTCGTAACGAGTCTCAAAACATGACTCCAGAACATCTCCAAGCAAGACGAGACTTAGCAACATCTAGCATAAATGAGCTAGAAGAAGAGATTAGAAGAAGACGAAGATGGATCGAAGATCATTCAGCTTCAGCAATCATTGGAGAACCATCAGACAGAGTTAGAATAAGAAATTCAATTGCTCAGAACCCGTCATCAAACCCTCAAGAAGCAGCTAATAAAGCTCAAGTCTCAGTAGAGCTAGAACTGACCGTCTACGACAAAGACACAGCTCTTATGGCGTGTTATGTAGCTCAAGTTCCAGAGCCTCAAACAGTTCTCGAAGCTTTAAAGAGCATGCCCTGGACAAATGTTATGCAAGAAGTGCTGAATGAATTTCTCAGAAATTGCGTCTGGGAACTGGTCGATAGACCAGAAGGAGTCAAAATAATAGGACTTAAATGGATATTAAAAACAAGCTGGATACTCTTGGAGCAGTAATCAGAAATAAGACTCGCTTAGTTGCCAAGGGTTATACACAGCAAGAAGGAATAGACTTTGAAGAGTCATTTGCTCTAGTAGCAAGACTGGAAGCCATCAGATTATTCCTTGCATACGCTGCACATCACAAATTCAAAGTATACCAAATGGACGTGAAGTGTGCATTTTTGAATGGGGAAATCAAAGAAGATGTCTACGTGGAACAACCTCCAGGATTTGAAGTAGAAGGAAACAAAGTTTACAAGCTAAAGAAGGCGCTTTATGGTCTGAAGCAAGCACCTCGAGCTTGGTATGACACTCTGTCAGGATTTCTTCTATCCAAAGGATTCAAGAAAGGTTCAGTCGACAGAACCCTCTTCACCATCAAGCTAGGTGAAGATATCTTAGTTGTCCAAATTTATGTGGACGACATCATCTTCGGCTCAAGATCAACTTTCTTATGTGAAAATTTGGAGAGATGATGTCAAAACAATTCCAAATGTCAATGATGGGAGAAATGAGTTTCTTCCTAGGACTTCAAGTCAAGCAATCAGCAGAAGAAATTTTCATAAATCAATCCAAGTACGTGAAAGACTTGATCGCCAAATATGGAATACAATCCAGCAAAACGGTGAAGATTCCTATGAATACCAACTGGAAGATTGAACCAGGAACCAAAGGAAAACCAGTGGACTCCAGGAAATACAGAGGGATAATTGGTTCCCTGCTATACCTCACAGCTAGCCGCCCAGATATAGCATTTGCAGTCGGAGTATGTGCCAGATTTCAAGTTGATCCTAAGGAGGCACATATGCAAGCAGTCAAGAATATTTTCAAATATCTAAAGGGTACTCAGAACGTTGGGCTATGGTATCCAGCTGAATATAATTTGCAGCTGACTGGATACTCAGACTCGAACTTTGCTGGAGATCGATTAGACAGAAAATCAACTTCAGGAACATGTCAGTTCCTAGGAAGCAAGTTGATATCATGGTTTTCAAAGAAGCAGACGTGTGTCGCTACATCTACAACTGAAGCAGAGTATATGGTAGCTGGAAGCTGCTGCTCTCAAATTCTCTGGTTGAAGCATCAGCTGGATGATTATGAAATGAAAACTGGTCCAGTTCCAATCTTCTGTGATAGCTCAAGTGCTATTGCAATATTTAAAAATCCAGTTCTTCACACTAGATGTAAACATGTAGACGTTCGACATCACTTCATCAGAGATCACGTGGAAAAGAAAGACGTCATTGTTGAGAAAATTCACACAGATATCCAATGAGCTGACATTTTAACAAAGCCACTGATGGAAGCAAGATTCAAAATGTTGTGTGGATTGCTTAATCCAGATGAAGAAACTTCATCCAGCTGAGGGGAAATAAGACTCAGCTGGATACCTTTGGGATATGAAGTTGGAAGAATCCAGACCTAGCCGGTTCGTGAACTCAATTCAAGAAGGGAAATCAGCTGAGGGGGAATCAAGCTCAGCTGGATAATAAAACTGAAGGAGAAATTCAACAAAAAGAAACACAACCGAGGTATCAGCTGACTACAAAGATCAGCTGACAGGTTTGCAGACTTTCATTTATTTCCCTGAGGAATATGCTATTTAAGGATAAAATTATTTGAATTTAATTCAAATACCCAGACATTCCTTAGATGGATTTGTCAGTAAGCTATCCATCCAATCGAATCCCATCGCATTTAATGAAAAGCATGCAGGGTATTGTAGCTCGAGAAAATCGAGGCAGAAGTCAGAACGTTTTGACTACCTCACGCGCGCGTGACCTACACTCGATTTACGCACGTCACTTGACGTGTTGTGCAAATCTCTCCCAGCCGCAGATCTTAAAGTCAAATGCCAAGATCTCAACCGTTCATCAAAATGGACAGTTGATTTATATATATCAAAGATATGCAAATCGTCGCCATAGTTTCTATCACTCACACTTTGCACTGAAATTTTATATATCAGATTCTTGCTTATCTTTCTGCAAAATACTTTTCTCTTGTCTCTTCTAACTCATTAATACAGAAAAAGATCATGGCACCAAAGAAGATAACACCAGGAGCGAACCAGTCTGAGAATCTCATGTCAAAGCTTCATTTTGAAAGTTGCTTAACTCTCAAGAACTACAAGAACTCAGAGTTCCAGGAGGTGCTGGATCTCATCGAGAAAGCCGGGCTACTGCAATGGACAACTGCAAGACCGAAGAACATCTTCCGCCGAGAAGTGGCAGAATTCTTCCTGGAGATAACGAACCGAGATGAACGTCTCCGCTCCAACATCACTCTACATCTCAAGGAAAAGATAGGGCATACAACTCCTTGGGATGTCGACATCAACATCAACTGGATGTTGAACAAGCTGTTCGGCCTAAAGACTCTTGGGGACCGCTCCCCAGAAAACTACACCACAGAAGAAATCCAGGCCGAACTGGACAAGATGTTGTTCAAACCGGAACCTTACAGGGCGAGCATGTCCAAGCTCCTGCTCAAGCCTAAGTACAGACTACTTCTGGATGTCACCCATAAGTGCATCCTCGGTATCGCTGGATCTCAAGGAGAGATCAGCATACCCAAGCTGAAGCCGATGATAGCCATCCTCAGGAATGATCCTGTGGATTGTTTCTCCTTGTTCATGGGAAAGTTGGAGAAAGAATCTAAAAAGATTCATTTTGAAGATGACAGCTTCACCCGGTACAGCTGTAGGGAGACAATCTATCTATGCACCAAAATGGCGTGCATAATAGAAAACTACACTACCGGATGGCAAATCAAGTGGCACGACACACTAGAGTTTCATGTATCCAAAATTCTTTTTGAAAAGCAAAGTCAGCTCACTGACTTGTTGAAGAAAGCAGCCCCTGAAGGGAAGAAGAAGATGCAGGAGGCAAAGCAGCAGACTGTCTCTCCCTCTCAAGCAGGGAAAAGGAAGCAGCCAGAGGAAACACATCCAGCTGGATCTCCTCCTGCCTAAAAGAAGCTAAAATTCAAGGCAGCCAGCAAAGAAGCCAGCTGATGAGCCACTTGGATCTGAATCCACTCCCACAGCATCCCCAGTCCAAAAGAAGAAAACTGAGTGGAGATCAGTCGCTGAGGCGACAACTCAGGATTCCTTCTCCAGCTCAGATAATGGAAGGGAGTTCGTGATTGCATCACGAGAAGCTGAAGAACCACAGGTAGTGGTCCCCCACCTTGACCCAGAGGATGTTATTTCCCTTCGCCAAATTCTTCAAGCATCCTCACAACCCGCTCCAGCTGATCTCACATCAGCTGGAATTCCTCAACAACACTCTCTTCTCCTTTCTCCTCAACAACACTCTCTTCTCCTTCCTCCTTCCTCCTCATCCTCAGGTACCTAACCCAGATTCCTCTCCTACTTCTTCAGTACCTGAAACCGCCCAACTCCCTCACATCCAATTTCCAGCACCCAGCTCACCTAAAGAGCCCCGTTCAGTTGACGCTCCTTTGCAGCTGGATGATGAAAACCAAGTTGAACCTTCTAGTCCCACTTCTTCTGAGGAAATTGAAATCCTCAGTCACAGAGCCGCTGCACATGCTGCCACTATCATGAGGTTCGATGACCTCAGGCTTCAAGGAGTAAAGAGCGCACTGCAACAATACCCTTCTCTTGCTTCGCTCCCCGTCGCATTAGTCGCCGTCAGCGACTTCAAATTTTATCTGGCTACCAAGATGACTACTTGGTACGCAAATGAAGAACTTGTGGAGTTCTACTCTTTCGATAAGCTCAAAGCCGAAGAAGCAGCTCTGCAGGAGATCTTTGGATTTGGAAGTCTTCAGAATGCTTTCGTGCATCAAGACGAGCTGATCCAAATCCTCATTCAGAAGACTGAACAGGATGAAGTACCACCTTCTGAGGAGGTCATCTCAAGAGCCAACCCTTACCTCCACACTCTCGGCTGGATTGTTCCAGTTGAGACTACCACGAAAGCTATCCCTGCCGACACAGCTGAGGCAATGTTGATTGAAGAAGAGCCAACTAATGCAACAGTTGAGCCTACCGAAGCTGCCCCACAAAGTCCAAATGCCGATGACACTCGCTCACTGGTCGAGATCGAGGCAGTAAAAACCAGCCAAGTCGAATCTGGGACCCAGACGGATCCTGATGTCGTGCTTTCTGATGCAATGAAGGACGAAATCGCCAAACAAGTTGAGGAAATCTTATTCCAGGATAGACTCAAATCAAATGTTGATACCCTTCTGCGCATCACAGCTGTAGAATGGCAAGTCCATTGTAATGAACAGTCTATTGATGAAGTTCACAAATTTGCCCAGAACATACAAGAAAGCACCAGTCAAAATCTCAAGCAATCTCTTGTTTCTCAACGAATTGATCAGACAAATCATCTAGAGAAGAGAGTCCCTGAGATCATTTCAAAACTCCAAGCTCCACTGGAAAACAGCGTCAGCGACTTATCCAGCCAGCTGCAAGCTCTCCAACAGCAAACCCTCTCTAACAGAACTGATATTCAAAAGCTGTTCAATCTCTACAAAGAGCTGGACACTCAGTTCAAAGCTGGAAGCCATAGCACATCACAGCTCAACCTCGTCACAGCAGACAACTCAGCCAAGATTGCTGATATTGACAAAGCCCTGGCCCAGCTGAATGAGACAGTCGTCATCCTCTCCTCCACTCTTGTTGATAATACCAAAAAGGGGGAAGATAATGACAAGAGAAAAACATCAAGGAAGGGCAAAGGGAAAGCTATAGCTGAAGACGAAATCCAAGTGATGCAGTCTGAGATTGATGAAGTTGTTGCTGAGCTGGAAGCAGAAGAACCAGCTGGACGGAGAGGAAAATGGAGCAAAATGATCATTCCTCTTACCAAAGCTAGTGGAGCCACGCCAGAAGAAATCAATGATACTCAATGGCTCTGCAACTTTGTGAATCAACAAAAGCAAGAGATGAAAAGCTTTCAAGAACAGCAGAAGAAGAAAGAAAGTTTGCTCAATGCCGAAGAAAAGAAGCAGAAGAAGAAAAGAGCAAACATAAGAGCAGCGAAGAAAAAGTCTCAGATGTCAATGAACTGGAGAAGAATAGATGAATGGATCCCAGAAGAGTTAAACGATGACTGGGGACATACAAAATTTGAGTTCATTGAAGATTACTACTATCTGGGAGCTTACCCAAATACGCCACCAGATGTTGCTTTCAAGATGCATCTCGATGAGCTTTTTCATCAAGATAGGATGACTGGGAAAGCATTCTTAATGCTGCAAAGACCGCGAAGATCCAGTTCTCTGCTCCCCAGCTGTATCATCTCCAGCCTCCGCTGATACCTGGAACTAATCTTCCTGACAAATCACAAATTATCGCAGAAGTAAATAGATGGGCAATCAGGAAAAAAATTTCCAAGGTAAACAATGAAGAAGAATACAGGAAGCTGGAACAGATAATCTTCAACCGGTACAGGTTAAGAACAGATGAGCAGCTGGAAGAAGATAGACAGAAAAATCAGCAGCAGCAGTAGAAATGAAGATCCATCCAACTGGGATTAAAAAGTTTTTGTCTAATTTCAGTTTGTTAATCTTGTAAATCATGTAATCATCTTTGAGGTTTAATAAAACTGAAATGTTTTTGCTCTCAAGCTCACCCTGATGACAATAACTCTTTGTCCAGGCTCTGAACTCTGAATTTAATCTTCTGCTGAAATTTCTTATCGTTTTTTTAAACCCTCTTTCTCATTAAGGGGGAAGTAGGTTGTAAAGTAATCTGTTGGAAAAATTCTAAAGTTTTGATTTGATACCAAAACCCAACTGTTCTCCAACCTAGTAGATGAATGTGCAAACCTAAGTTTTGTTTACCAGCTCGCTTGTTTGAGTTTTAGATTTTCTAACTTTACAGGTAAGGAAGCTGAAGACGGCAGAAGACCCAACTGAGTAATCAGCTGGACCCAAAGTCAGCTGAAAGGTTTTTTTAGCTGAACAGAGTTCAAAGATTGAGCTGAGTCAGACTGACTCTCAAGTGAAGAAGATTGGATCCAGCCAAGGAGATCCAACAGAGCAGAGTAAATTGAGCTGACTCAAGTCTAAGAGATTCAGCTGAGCAGACAAAAGGGAACTAACTCTGAAGATGTCACTTCAAATCAGTTTACCCAATCCAGCTCTAAATTAAAAAAACCAGCTCCAAAGGCAGAGATCCCAGTGTCAGAGGAAGTCAATATACCTCGACCAATGAGGGATTGGCATCTCAGCATCCTAGAAAGGTAAAACTAGGATCTGACACAATGATGAAGATAGGTGAAGATACGCTCAACGGCAGATCGTCAGATCAGAGAGTAGGTGAGATTCAAACGGCTCCTCCAACGGCTAGTTTTGAATCTCTACCTATAAATACCAGTCTTCAACCTCAGAATAAAGATACGAAAAACTCTCTACAAGCTTTCAACTTCTCTGAATCTCTCAAGCATTAAAAAGCTCTCAAGCAGTTATCTAACTCTTTGAAGAACACTTAAATTTTTAAGTGTTTACTTTCAAAAACTGCTTTAGTTTTTCGTCTGATCAATAGGCAGAAATCATAGTAAATCCAAAGCCTAGATCTGAACGAGTTCATCTCCCAAAGTTCTTCATTGTAAGAACTCGTTCAAAGTTGGAAAACCCAAACCCAAACCCTTCTACCCAGAAAAGGTTAGGTCAAGGTTACGCCTTGTCGAAGCGCGAAATTCGAGTGTAAGGTTCTTCAGTACCCGGAAACTGAAAAGATATAGGCTTCTACAGTGCCCGTAAACTGTTAGAACACAGCTCGAGTTAGAGCTGCGAAGTTGCTTGGTACTCGTAAACCAAGTGGAAATCCTTAGTGAATTTACCAGTTAATATCTGGTCGTAGAAGTAGGAGTTGTCTCTCCGAACCACGTTAAAATTCCGAGTTCTTTATTGCTTTATTTATTCTCTGCATTTTACATATTTAAAGAACTAACCGCATTAGCACAGCACAAGTTTTCAAGCTCAAAAGTTCTCTGGCTGTGTAACCCAGCCATCTGCATTATTTTCAAATCTGCTTAACTGAAAACTGAAACTAAGTTTTTCTAAGATCGTGTAAAGGGAACTAGCTAAGTTTTTTTTCTCACCACATTCCGCACAGCCAGCTGAGTTATCAGTCCAGCTGATCACCTTCTTTAGAAGTCAGTTGAATTCATAACTGAGCTCTCACTCAACTCAGTTTTAATTTGTTAAAAGTCTTCAAAAATCCATCTTCGGTGTATTCACCCCCCTCTACACCGAAGACCTCGTTCCGGGACCATCATAATCCCTCGGTAAATATACCGAGGGCAATATCCGTCAGTAAATTATTTTTTCGTAATTTCAAAAATTATTTTACTTACCGAGGGATTAGTTTCCGTCGGTAAATTTTTTAATATACATATGAATTTTTTTTCGAATATATGTATTAATTAAAAAAATTACCGAGGAAATACCGAGGGATTATCCGTGGATATGGTTACTGAGGGATTACCGAGAAAATTTTCCCTCGGTAAAGCTGAATTAGATTTATAAACTGCCCGATATTTCTCATTTCTCTTCTCCGCCCTAACTCCGAAAATTCCCAATCCTCTGGTAAGATTTTGCCGTCCCGGTCTCTTTCGCCTCCGTTTACCTCCACCGGTAAGTAGCCTCTTGCCTCTCTCTCTCCTTCTCCTGTGCTCTCACTCATTCTACCTACTCTCTCTCATTCCTTTCTCTGTCAGCCACGCCGCTGCCGTCCTCGCCGGCAACTCATGCGGTTTCCTTCCACCGCCGCCCTCGCCGGCCCCTTGCGCCGCCCATCCCTTCAAGTGGTTTGTTCTGTCACTCTCTCCTCTCTCTCTTCATCTCTCTCTGTCTGACTTTTTTCCTCCTCTCTCTCTCTCTGTCTACAGTATCCGCCGCTGCCCCTTGCGCCGCCGTGCCACATCTCCATGGTAAGTCCTCTGTTCCTATCTCTCTCTCAGTCCAACACTCTCTCTCTCAGTCCAGATCTCTCTCATGACTGTCACGTTTTTTTATTAATTTTTTTTCTGATTTACCTGCATTCAACAAGTCAGATTTTTTCTCACTGATTTGTGCGGCCCCTTTCTGATTTTTTTTTTCTGATTTACCTGCAAGATCTCTCTCTCTCAGTGCAAATCGATTTAGGGTTGTTCCTACTGCATCAAGCTTTTCACAGGTTAGAACAATATATTTTTCCCTGGAAGTATTTGTATAAATCTAGAGTAAGAAGTTGTCTTCAAGTACTAAGAACAGAATGAATTGTAAAAAAAATTGAAATCTAGAATAAGAAGTTGTTCATGAAATTTCTATAACTTATGCTCTTTCTTGTATAAATCTCCCATAGGTACGTGCTAAAGAAAATTCGCCTTTCGAAGCAGACGGAGAAGTTCAAGCGTACGGCTCACCAAGAGGTTTTCACAATACTTACTTCTTTCTCTGATTTTTATCATGAGATGAGATACACTTTGCCTAGGATTGCTTAATTTTGTATATCACGCAATTGTTGCTCCTAGTTTTCAGTATATTTCAACTAAATTCGAGGGATGTTGATGATCAGAGCTTTGGCTGCAATTTTATTATCCTGTAGTTTGTGATGTTTGCTTGCTTCCATTGCAGATGAACTTAATCTCAAAGTTACAACATCCATATATAGTTGAATATAAGGATGCTTGGGTGGACAAGGTACTATGTTGATTCTTGTTCTTTTTCTGTTGGTCGAAATCTACCTCAAAATCTTAGTTTGTTCGTAGATTAGGTTTTAAGTCTTTCGTGAATGTATCCCCCCACTAATGCAATTGTTAAACGAGTGAGAATAAAATATGATGTTTGCTGGTACAGTAATCTTTCTTTCATATTTGCAGTGAAGCCCAAAACTCTTGTGGGAGCATACTTCTTGAAGTTGTTTACAGGTAACGATTTCCATCTTCACTCTTTATACAAACAGTGGCTAATATAATTTGCTAGGAAATGCATCACTATTTTAATCTATCTATTGTTTTTGACTTATTTTATTCTCCAAATGAAGTTTCACTTATTGATGATTTCATCTCATTCTCTGTCAGAAAATGAATCAGCTTTCGACCTTCTATATTGTATCACCTTCAAGCTATATAATGGACCATAAATGGCTCGATATGCATGCTTCTTACATGGATTTCAATGTAAGTATTCACTAATTTGTCAGAAATAACTTTCATTTTAGACCATCACGAGTATGAAAAAGGACCATAAAATGTTTTGTGTTTCTTTTTTTGTGATACTCTCAGACTGTGATGAAAGCTACTCGTCATCAGCTGGAGAGGGAGCTTCTCCAGGAAGACATTGTACGCCTCGAAGACCTGCCCTCATACAGCCTTCTCAGTCGATAACGAAGAACCCAAGTTCCACATTTTTTAAGGTGCGGGTCGATATATCCCACACTAGAAAATGCTATCTGCTGGGCAAATCTGAATTTTGGTGCTTCCAACTAAATAGATAGTTTAGTTGATGGAATTCGAGTGGCAGCACACTAGTACTGGAATTCATGCTTATTTTGTAAACTTTGTATGATTTATTTATTTTGTAAACAACTATTATCTACCTACATTAATGTTGTCAAAAACCATACTTTATTATTATATATGACACGTTATTGTATTAGTTGTTATGATATGCTTGTTTGGGATGATTGAGCAAGTAAATGGGTCGAAAATGGATAAAACTAATACATAATTAATATTAAAAAAATTACAGAAGAATACCGAGGGATTTTTCCGTCGGTAATTACCGACGGAAAAATCCCTCGGTATTCCCTCCGTAAATTGTTTGGTTGACGAAATCCAAAAACTGAAACTTGTCGACGGAAATTTTTCCGTAGGAATTTACTGAAGGAAAATTCCTCGGTAAAAGTGCTCCCGACGAATTCCGTCGACAATAAAATAGTGACGGAATTATCCCTCGGTAAAATTTACCGAGGGATAAAATCCGTCGGTATTCGTTTACCTACAAGCCATTTAGCAACAGACACAATCCGTCGGTAACTCATTTACCGACGGAAATTCATAGGTTTACCGACGGAAATTTCCGTCGGTAAACGCAGTGTTTTTTTGTAGTGTAACTTGTCCGGTTCTATAGCAACTTCATGTTGGAGACGCTTATCGTAGTACCATCTGAGACCGAGTACCTCGTCAACATGATAGTCGGGTCTTTGCATGATCCAACACTGAGTACCGCTCTCGAAATTTGTACAATTTATGTACAATGTCGAGAGCATTGTAATCGCGGATCGTTTTACCGCGAATGTACGCCTCGGTAGACAATATGGCGTTCATGCATGAGTTTTTCTCCCCAAGGTTGTGGATCGTCCGATGGCCTAATAACGTTGTTAACATCATTACCTCATCTTCCAATAGCCAATCTTTTAAGCCATCGTATTCTTCATACGAGAACTGCGATTTCTTGTGGACAAGTTTCTTCGGAGCCAAGACAGATAGGTATGCCATCGTGAAAGGTAAGTGTAGAAGAGAAAAGATGAAGAAAGTAGAAGGGAGTCGACTTATTCACGTCTAAATATTTATTGATCATTGATATATATAATGGCACTACAACAAAAAGTGCCTATTACAACACCCTTTTTACAACAATATAACTTCTATGTCTAGATAAAACCTCTATTGCGACATAATAATATTTAATATGAATTTTTATAAAATCGTTTAAAGCTTGTAACGACATTAAATGGCCGGTGTTGTCATATTGTGCCAATTATAACACTATCAAATGCCCTACCTCAAAAAATGATATATATTCCCTTCGTATTATTTTATTTGAAAGGTCCTTCATATTAAATTATTAAATTAATTGAAAGAAAGTAGTAAAAGTAAAATGAAAAAACTTACCACTAAAAAAAAACACAAACTCAGCTCTAGAGATATTGGCGGTAACTTTCCCACCAAACTATTGAACAACTTTTATTCTAAAACTTGAAAGAAAATTAAATAAAAAGAAATATAACTGTTCATCCTCGTGCCCTACCCCCAAATTAATTGACTACTCCAATTTGCTCTCCCTCGAGAAGCCTCATTTCGATTTCAATTATTTTGGTGATGAGAAAAAACCGAAGATAGTCTCGAATTGGCTCCGACAACGGCGAGGATAGCAGAATATCTTAATCGTCTGGGCAACCGCCCCCGTCCACCGTAACCCCCTTGCACTCTTTACAGGTAGTTATAACTTATAACGCTTTGTTCTTTCTCCATTTCTCTGCATTTTGTGTTGTAATTGATTATCTAAATATTACTCTTTTCCTTGTATTTATGATCTGGTGATTGATCCTTGCCGAAATACTCTAGTTTTTGATGCATTTATTTTGAAATTTTCTGTATGAATAGAAATGAAATTGTAATTTGTAGTTTAGAAATTTATGAATTTTGTTACATTTTATGTTTCTAAATACTTTGTTAGATTTGATTAGGCTTGCAGATTGAGAAAACTTATATCTAAATTGGTGTGGGGTTCTCTGGATGAGTTTTTGTTTTGCTTCTATGAAGCAGAGTTTTTGTATTTAATAATTTGATTTGCTTTTGTTAGTCTACATGACTACATATGCTTCCTATATTATGTGAAGTTAAATGCTTATCTTGGTAATGGAATGAATCAAATAATTTTTTTTGTGCAGATTAAGGAATTAACATAAATCACCATATCAGTCGTTCATTATTTGGAACATTGAACTCGTATTCTCTATGTCTGCTCGTACTTTTAATTTGCAGGTTATTTTTGTATCAAAGTTGAGTTTAGTGTGGAATCAGGAATCATTTAAGGTTTCAGGATTGTTACTTCACAGAGTCCCCATTCTCTTTGGGGGGTGCGAGGCAGGGGGTGTGATTCAGTGTGTAATAACATATTAAAGACAACATTGGGATCTACTTAGTTACCTACCTAAAATACTGAAGATTCGTCTTGGCATGTAATGCAGGTATTTGTGCAGCCATTCTGTGATTGAGGTGCCTATTGTATGCAACAAATTTGTTTGTGGTTGCTCAGTGTTAATCAAGTGAAGAGCAGCATGTTATGAATATATATATATATATATATATATATATATATTATATTGTGTTTCAAGAATTTGAGTCTTGTTTGGTTAATGATGCTTAAACAATCAGGAGCTTGTTGTAAATCTTTCTAAAAGAAGAGGTATGCTTAATAAAAATACTTAATTTGTATCTCATTTTTATTCTTTACAGGTTTCTTGACTTTTTAGAAAACCTTATGCTAATGGTAGGACATATATTGATTCACATCCAGGTTAATTTATTGATTAACTTATGGTTGGGCTGTCAATTGAATGTCTAATTCCTTAATATCTCGACCTTTTGGAACTATGCAGTGAGTGATTCCTTACCAACTATGTCTACAGAACATTTTGGTGCTCCTCACCCTAAGTCGTATACGGAGGTAATTTTTATCTCTGACGGGAAGTATGTCCTACTTTGACATCATTTGTCTAAACTATAAAAAACTTTTTCCTTTTCTCGTCCGTTTGATGCCCCCTAATATGCATGGTTGTCGTGCAGATAATGGTTATGATACGAGAGTGAAAAACCATCGAATTTAAGGGTCAGTCGGCCAATACAAATGGTGTTTCATGTTGTTCTCATTTTTATCTCCATTGAAAGATGATGCAGAAATTAATTTAAACTCATTTTCTGATCTTTATTGAGATTTGAGTTGTTATAGGAATTAGATAGGCGGAGCCTTAATTACATGAATTTGATTTCAGTTGGATTTTTTATTTTGCAGAATTTGTAAAGCCACTTTTAATGGCAGTTCTTGAGTGTTTGATTCGTAATGTCACAGTTAATGTGGAGCAAAATGCAGCTGAATTGAGCTTCAACATGTGCTGCAAAGAAGTTTGTGAGCTGCACAAAATTAGCAAGGACTAGTTCTATTTTGTTCTATAATTATATGCATATAAGTTTGTTTTTGTTCTTTTATCATTTTATAGAAGTTTTGGAGGCTGCACGGATTAGGAAGCACATAATCCATGGGCTAAAAGGTATGAGATTCCAACTAAATTGAATTTTCTACTGAATCTTGCTTGCATTCTTAATTCTTTTCTCCCACTACAAACTCAACAGCTTAACAATGTGCTTGATCCTTGTAAAGATGACTCTGTTTTGTTGTATCATGTTGTGTGTACAGATATTAAAAATATAGAAGCTATTAAGCCAACTTGGATGTCTGGAAATCTTGGGAAAATGAAATGTTGAAGCTATGAAGCTGGTACTTGCAGGCTTAGGAGCACAATGTTACTTATCGCACTTAGATTAAATTGCCAATTGTATTTTTAGCTTTCTCGGATATTATGTCTCGAAGCTCATCAGATAACATTAGTTTTAGTTTCTTTTCTTATTTATTGATCCGAAGTTTTGACTAGTGCATCTCCTTTTTTAATAGAATATTTTGGTTTCGGTAATATTTGTTTTTGGTGGTTGTTATTATTATTATTATTGAAGTTACATCATACAATATATTAATAAACAAATATCGTGAATTATGGAATATTGTTGGTTGTTACTAAGAATTCATGACACTAAAAAATGTCGTACCAGGACCTTTTTGCCAACATTGGCACGTGTCTTATTATTTAATAACACTTGATTTTAATTCGATTTATTCTGACACTTTTATGTGTTGCAATAGCTATAAAAATCTGTTGCAACACTTGAATGGACGACACTAAAAACCAATGTGGAGAAAGGTCAAATGTTGCAATAAGTGTTCTGTTGCAACATATTTTAATGTCCCTAAAAGCGAATTTTGTTGTAGTGTGGTTTGCACATCTATTTATATACTAGGTAAATATTGTGTGAATGTGTAACCCTAAAATTTGTGCCAAAACAGTGGGCCTAATTGGTGACAAATGGCAAACATGCAATACTTATATCAATAATATTATTCATTTAATGTGATATTAAAAAAAAAAGTCACGTCATTTTACATACAATAACGAAAAAAAAATGTCATACATGAATTGTGATTTCGAGAATATTGCAGCTTAAAGGGAAGTATTGGGCATACATCTGGTATGCCGATACATGCATCAAAGAATTTGACACGCTGACAAAGAAATTACTCGACGGCAAACCATTCACCATGCATGTGGGTCACAAAGTTCGTAATTCAAGATCTATGTAATGAATTAAATTATTCATGTAGACAAAAAATTTTGCAAATATTAATATTATGAGTATTGTGTTGTAGGAAACCATGGAGGAGAAGCAATTTCGCATTCTTGGTCTCAGAAATTTCTCCAAGCTCAAAACTCTCTTCGACTTGGAATCAACCTTGTACAAGGCCGATTACGTGTGTCTGCTCGCGGCAATAGGGAAAACTGATAAGCATTGGTTGGGGAAGCCCTCATATTAAGGCTGATGTTGGTTGCTTTGTTTTGTCTCTAAGTAGAAGACTGCTTGAACAATATTTGAAGTTTTAGGTTGTTATGTTAATGGTACGTATTAAGTTAAGTTTTACTAAGGTAGATGTTGTTGCTTCTTTTTGACGAACTTTGTTTAGTTTTTAGCAATATTTGTTTTATCTCACTGAAGATCTCCTTGCTATGTGGTAAAATTATGTGAATCTGATAGTAGAAATGGGATAACTGCTTCTTCCTTTTTTATGTTTTATTTTCATCAAATCGGTACGGAAAAATGCATGCATGGTATGTTTTGCTAAAATGAAACTTATATTGTAAACTATATTGAAATCGAAATATAAATATATAACGTGATAATTGACTCATTGTTAAATAACCATGTCAATTTGCCTTGGAGGCGCCAATAATATATACTAGTAATAATTATTTCGCAACATTTATATTAATCTATCAATTACTAATACGAAAATAAAGGTGCCTCATCCACGGTGCTCCGTTCAGATTTTCCTTTATTCTGGTAATTTGTCTAATTTTAATTCATATATATTCTAATTTTTATTAATTTCATATTCTTGAAATATCACATGTTTATCTATTAATCACATCTCATATTTATCTTTCCCTCTATTTAATTAATTTATTCTATTACACATTAAAATGTTGACAATTTCGGAATGCATTCTTATAAATCCTTATTTTATACATTCTTAATTCATGTATAACAATATATATATATATATATATATTTATCCTAGAAATGTTTCTCCATGTGTTAACTAGAATTAAATATACACCTTTGATCTTATATATTTGTATGGTGGGAGATCATTCCAAATTTAAGCTGAGATATTAAGTGAATATTTAATTATTAACTATGAGGGCACTATGGTAAATATTGACCTATAATACAACACGTCTGCAAAATATGAGGCGGCAATTAGGAAGTTTAAAATCAATGCAAAATTTATTTATATCTTCTCCAAAAAATAATTAGGTGGAATCAAATGCTAATTGTGATTGATTTCCGTTAAAAAAAATTGTGATTAATTTTATAAATTGTGTCGGTTTATATTTTTTGGTTAAATTTTATTATTTTTAGTTAATTTATTAATGCATATTATACTTTTCTTTTAATAGTTTTTTGTGGTACTTGCTTTTTTACGAAATGTTTATTGTTTTTTAATCTTTCTGTTATTGTTAATTTATTAATGCATATTATATTTTTATTTTAATGGTTTTTTGTTGTACTTGTTTTTTTACGAAATATTTATTGTTTTTTAATCTTTCTGTTATTGTAATTTAGTTTATTTATTAATGCATATTATATTTTTCTTGTAATAATTTTTTGTGGTACTTGTGTTTTTACGAAATGTTTATTGTTTTTTAATCCATTTGTTATTGTATTTTAGTCAATTTATTAATGCATATTATATTTTTCTTTAAATGTTTTTTTGTGGTACTTTTTTTTTTTACGAAATGTTAATTGTTTTTTAATCTTTTTGTTATTGTTTTTTAGTTAATTTATTAATGTGTATCATGTTTTTCTTGTAATAGTTTTTTGTGGTACTTGTTTTTTTACAAAATGTTAATTGTTTTTAATCTTTTTGTGATTGTTTTCTAATCTATTACTAATACGAAAATAAAGATGTCCTATCCATGGTGCTTCATTCCGATTTTTCTTTATTCTGGTAATTTGTCTAATTTTAATTCATATATATTCTAATTTTTATTTTTATTAATTAAACTTTTATTAATTTCATATTCTTAAAATATCACATGTTTATCTATTAATCACATCTCATATTTATCTTTCCCTCTATTTAATTAATTTCTTCTATTATGCATATTAAAATAAAGATTAATATTAATTAAAATTAGTAAAAATCCTTCTTTTTAAGTATATTTGAACCGTCTCGTTAGTTCATGTTAAATCGATATCTCTAATCTTTGCCAAAATGCGGAAAAAATATGTTTACGTCTTCAAGTTTTTTTGTTCTTTTCTTTAGCTACCTAATTGATTCAATGTATATATATTTTATAGAAAGTACTAATCTAATTTTTAGAAAAATATGATTGAAAAATAAAAATGATTCCATATAGACATGTTGACTAAATATATTTATTTAGTCTTCATACGGATTTTCATTTACAAATTTTCTATAGATTATTATATATGAATTAAGAATGTATAAAATAAGGGTTTTAAGAATGCATTTCGAAATTGTTATTATTTTATTATGCATAATAGAATAAATTAATTAAATAGAGGGAAAGATAAATATGAGATGTGATTAATAGATGGTTCAAATATACTTAAAAAGAAGGATTTTTACTAATTTTAATTAATATTAAATTGTTTAGATTTTTATCGAGTAATTTAGCTTAAACCAACGAGACGGTTCAAATAACATAGATGATTTTTACTAATTTTAATTAATATTACTTTAAAGATGTAAACATTTTTTTCCGCATTTTGGCAAAGATTAGAAATATCGATTTAACATGAACCAACGAGAATGTTCAAATATACTTAAAAAGAAGAATTTTTACAAATTTTAATTAATGTTAACTTTGTTTAAACTTTATCAAGTAATTTAGGATAAATCAACGAGACAGTTCAAATAATATAGAAAGAAGGATTTTTACTAATTTTAATTAATTTTACTTGGAGTGTTCATAATTTTATCGAGTATTACTCAACGAATTTGAGACGCGTATGTACAGTAAAGTCACTATTTTAACCGAGATTAGGACGAACATGTAGAAAAATTCTAAACAAATTTAAATTTAGAAAATACATAATGAATGAGTATACCCGATCCATTATCATTCATAATAATAAATTTACATATGTGAAATAAAATTAATTTTCTAAGTTTGATTAATAATTAACACGAACAATATCACAACTTTTAAATAAAATATAAAATTATTTTTAAAATGTATACACGTAAATTAAAACATAAAGTTATTTCCCGTCAAGTCTCGACGGGCTACTTACTAGTTATAATAATAATTTTGCAAATTAAATGCATTGCTCTCATGAATTTATATATTTATTATAAAAAAATATGATGCAAATAATACAGATCCACTTAAAGGTTGATACTCAACCAAATACATGCGTATATATTTAAATAAAATATTATATTTGTTGATCAAATAAAATACATGCGTATATATCCAAATACATGGTATATTACTATTTATTTATCAACAAATCATTAAATTTTATTCTTTCATTTTTTTTCCATGGTAATTTTGGCCTAATCGTTTTTTTGTACGATGTAATCAAAATAACATAGACAAAATAATTGGATCGACTATAATTGCATCAATGTAAAAAATTCAGTAGACTCCAAGCAAAACTGAAAAACAACAATTGAAACCTAAACTACACAAAATTCACTAACCACATCAACAAAATTTATTTATTACTAAAACATAAAATAAATCAAATCATGCATATATACTTAATTAGCTGACACCCCTTGCGTTCCAATAACGGTGTCATTTTCGGGACCCCGACCCCCTGTGCTTGCACCCTTTCCACATCTTCCACGCAAGGCACTCGATCAATTATTCGTAGCTCGCTCTCGATTCCTCTCGGTTGTACTCTTCAAATGGACCGTTTTTGGTCTTCCCCTCCGTTTTGTAATATTTGGATCCAAAACTTTTATATTCGTGCCCGGTTCGAATTCTGTTTCATTAGAACAACTCGCATTCTCCTCCGACGCGCACTCTAATTCAGACAACTACTTTGCCAATTCATCTAGCCTTTTCTTCATCAATTCCATCCTCGCCGGTTTATTGTACGCAATTTCATTGCACATTTCAAACTTGCTCTCAAATTCTCGGAACATTTGATACTCTCTCGTCATATGTGGATATCCTCCACATAATAAAATATTCGAATGGGGTCGATACACATCCTTCCTCCACCTTCTCAATATGTATCTTTCATTCACAGCTCCAATCCCCTTGAACACGAGAAGTTTCAGAATATGACAACAAAATATGTCCTTATTGTCAAACTTACGACAAGAGCATTTCAAATAACCACCATTCGTGCGATGCTCATCCTTGTGTATATACTCCTTATGATACCAATTATTAATGATTCCAAGTCAAGAACTTCATACCTAATGTCAATTCAGTATAAATATCGTGAGGAAAATAAATAAAATAAAATAAATGAATAAATAATTTTGATTAAATTGAATACTAAAATAAAATGATAAAAATAATTTGCGCAAATAACAATTGCATATGTTAAAGCGTGTAAAACCTAAAAAATCAAATATAAGGAGCAAAAAATTAATTGAATACATAACTATAATGTCAAAACTACAAATTTCGTAACTTTCATTTGAATATTAAACATTAAACCCTAAAACCTAAACATAAATCAATTCGAAAATATGGTGCAATATAAATCCGTACGTACCTCTCAATCCCGCTAAGCACGTCTCGAGAGGTTCCATTGAGCTGCTTCAAATTGCAATTCATCACCTTGTCGATTTCTCAATTTTTTTCTACAATAACCTGAACACATTATTCGTGTACACACGACCGAATTGCTCCTTCCATGCATATTGGGTGCGCTGTTTCATGTAGGTACACTTGGAATGATAGTCGGCCTCTAACTCCTTATGTGTTTTGTTTGTGACAGCAACCTCGTATTGCTCAACAAACGACTTCAACGTGTTCCTTGAGTTGATGTAACTATAAAAAAAAAGCATGCATTGATTCACTCCTTTGTGTGGAAAGCATCCCAACCCATAACATGTGATTCAGGTATATTGGCACCCAACGATCTCTCACATTATATAGGTCCTCAAGCCACTTGTTCGTGCCCATACCATATTCAGTAATGAATTCGCCCCATCTCCTTTCAAATTCGGTAATGCTTAGGTTGTCGTATATCATATTTTTTGTTATAATCTGCAATCCCTTTGAACTTGTCGGGTAACTTGAATAAAATATGCCAAATACAATAGCGGTGGATGGTATTTGGCATAACTTCTTTCAAAGCATTCTTAATATTGTCACACTGATCGGTTAGTATTGCTCTAGGCTCCACTCCACCCATAGCTTGCAACCAGTTACTGAAAAACTACTTGAAATATTCTGACTGGTCGTGCGTCAATAGAGCGCAGCCTAATAGGATGGACTGATGGTGTTGATTGATGCCAACCACAGTTACAAATGACATTTGGTATCGGTTAACAAGATATGTCGTGTCGAAGTTGATAACGTCATGAAAATCTTCATATGCGGCTCTACTTCCTGGATGAATCCACATGACATTGCGAAGCTGGCAATCATTGTCAATATCCATCAAGTGAAAGAAGTTTGGATCTTTCTGTAGCGGTCTTAAGAAAAGATTGTGGATTGCAGCTGCATCTCCATTGCCGAGTCTCAATCTTCTCCTCATATTGATGAAGTTTCTACAATCTCTGCTCGAGCATCCTAAATTTCCAGGGCCGCCAGCTTCAACTTGTAGCCATTGGATATTTTTGCACACTGGTACGCTAGAAATATCAACATTCTCCAATCGTCTCTTCTGGCCGAGTGTGATTGTTCTATGACCAGCGAACTGTGACATATCGGGATCCAACTCGTGATTGTGTGGCGGCTCTAGTTTATTCACAATCCAAAAACCATTGTCGTCTCTATTGCCAATAATTTTAGCTTGACAGTCCACTCTTTTTTTTTTTTTTGAATAACATTACAAATATTAATACTCACACACCCCACCTAGGGTTTTTTTGTGGCCGAGAGTACTCGAACCTCTGACCTAACAGTCCACTCTTTTTGTTGACTTCTTTGCATCGTCACCCTTTTGACCACTATCGCATGCAATGATGACATAGTTAGGCCTACAATTTTGAATGCTCACACCAAAACCCTTAATCTTACCGAACGCTTTATAAGCCCGTTTAAGATGCTCTTTGCTCTCATAATCATGCCGACTTGAGGGGCTTTATCAACCAACTCATCGTACTCTTGATCGGGATTTGTTGGTTTAGTTTCCATGGTTCCTTCTTCGGCCTCTTCACTATTGAGGTGTGTTTCCACTAGATAATCATCGTTTAGGTATTGTTCCGACGTAGGATTACTGTCGTTCGAACCAGGATTTCAACGAAGATTGAAGCCACCACCTCGTTGGTGAAATCTTGAGAAGCCATCGAGTGGGAAAAAATTTCAAATAATTAGCTTCGTAAATTTTGAATAATTAACTAGGTAATATAATCATATAGGAGGGAAATATAATCCCACTAATTTAGGAAGTAATTCGTGGGAGGGAAAAAAAATTATCCTAATATAATTTCACTAATTTAGGAACTAATACATGGGAGGGAAATAATTACTTAGGCGGGAGATATTTTTTATAGTATTTCTAAGGAATATTGTTTATTAATTTTTTTTATTTCATTATAGTATGAATTAATGTGGTCGAAATATAATTAAATTTAATTTAATTGATTTTAATTATTTATATACTATAATTTGAAATATATATATTAATATCGAAAAAAATATTTGTTTTAATTCAATTTAATTTCTTTAATATTCTACTTGTAGTCGGAATATTATGAAATCGAATTAATCAAATTTCATTTGCGTTATAAATATTAATTAAGATACAAATATATGTTGCTATATTAAATCTATAATTAAATATAAAATGTATTATAATTTTTTTAACTATTTATAACTGTATAAATATTATGAAATTGATTTAATATCATTTTAATAGCATTATATATATATATATATATATATATTAATTGACATAAAAAAAACTTTTTCTAAATAAATATGTAATAATTTTAGAAATTAATTTCGGCCATTTTGGAGGGGAAAAAAATCGATAGTATTTATTAGATCAGGCGCCTAAATGAAATATTAAGGAGGGAAATTAGATTAGGGATATAATTGACACAAAAAAACCCTAAAAAACCGACAAAAAACATGCATGGACCGACCGATTTTTGACAAAAAAACTGACTGGTGGCCGGCCACCGGGTGGCCGAATATCACTACCCATCTTTTTTATCTTTAAGATTATTGATAATAGCTAAGCCAACTTTCTGACTATAAATTGATTAACCCAATTTATTTATTTTTTCCACTTTTAGAGTTGGAGAATGAAAGAATACTAGAGATTGAATCCAGACTTCTTTTTGTACATGAGAAATTCATAATGTGCCATTAAATGAACAATAGTGTTCTAAATTTATTACTTCTTCCCTGTTAACGTTTTTCGGAAATAAGGCAAAAACATACGATAAACTTAATTCTTTTTTTAGTTGCTAACCTAAATTTTCTTAGTTTATTGGCAAAGCATATCCTTAAGTCCCTATATTTTTAATAATTCTTTTTTTGGACCCTTGTACTATTTTTTTTTTTACTGGATCCTTGTATTATTATATTTTTCCTTAAAAGGTCCCAATACTTTTTTATGTTTTGCCTAGGTCCTTGTAAAATAATATTTCATCTAAAAAATCCTGTTACGTACGTTTTGACATATCCAATTGAAAATTTTAAACGATCAAGTGAAAATTAAACAAGAAAAAAAAATTGAACACAAGAAAAATTCATATTGAATATTGTTCATGACGGTGAGCTTTTGGTACGCCCATTTTCGATCCAACATCAAGAGGGTCACTTGATGACTTGAAGACTTCGAATATTCGACAATTTCTTTTACAATTTGAGAATAGAATCCAAACTTCACCATTTAATAATAAAAGATAAACTAATATGTCTACAGTAGAATTCTATGATGATAATTTGTCATAGCAATCAATTCGAATTTTATGCAGCTGTTTGTCACAGCCTTCTTTTTTCTATGGGAAAATTTTGTTATTATGATGCTGAGAAAAGTGATTCATTTTCCTCAACGGGAGACTTAATAATACATTCTGCTGATTGGAAATTAAATACAATTAAATGAAAACTATAATTCATTTTTTTTTATTTCATTTCATCATTCGAATTTTTAATGA
This sequence comes from Agastache rugosa, assembly GCA_031470985.1. NCBI lineage: Eukaryota > Viridiplantae > Streptophyta > Magnoliopsida > Lamiales > Lamiaceae > Agastache > Agastache rugosa. The sequence goes on along the minus strand of CM062601.1, from coordinate 33,980,484 downwards.
AAAATATTATAAGGATCTTTTGAGATAAAATAAAATAGAACAATGACTTAGTGAGACATGAAAAAAGTATAAAGACCTCTTAAGATGAAATACAATAGTATAAAAACCTATTAAAAAAAGAGAAATGTAGGAAAATAATACTTTATGGATTAAGAAGTCTAATTCTAGCACATTTTGAAAAAAGTAATCAAAATAACATTTTTGGACATTTTTGTCCTTCCTCCCCGATTTCACATTTTTTTTTGTATATAAAATCAATTGTCAATGATCAAATTTTCAAATAATTGTGATTTCACACATTTGTGATTTCACATATTATGTGATGTGTTTTGACATTTGAAAATTTGATAATTGACAATTGATTTCACACAAAAAATGTGAAATCGGTGAGGAAGGACAAAAATGTTCAAAATTACTATTTTTATTACTTTTTTCAAAATGTGCTAGAATTAAACTTTTTAATCCATAAAATGTTATTTTCCTACTTGCCCTTAAAAAAAAGTACAAGAACCTAATGAAACAAATATTAAAAATATAGGGACCTAAAGATGTGTTTTTTCTTGCTAGTTTATTTCTAAAACGCTATAAAATCAATATTCCTTTTAAGATATGGATGGAGCATTAATCAATTAATTGTAGTGCAATATAATATTTGGAAATAGTTTAGAAATACATTTACTTAAGGATTTGGCGTTTGGTGAGGCGTAGCCGCGTAGCCCACAGTCACCAACTCGAAGCATCAAATTCAGCTGTTTAAGAACTACTCCTCACCTACTGCAGCCAACAATAGAAAAAAAAAATATTAAAGAATAGTGCCGCCACTATTTGGTATTTGCATTACTTACCCTTATCGTACATTTTGATTTATATTTAATTATAGCATTTTGTGATATCATATACTCCCTCTCCGTCCACAAAAAAATTGTTACATTGTGATTGACACGAATTTTAATAAAAGTTAATGGAAAATTATATGAGTGGAGAAAGAGTACGTCCTACAATAAAGTTGGTAAAAGAAAGTTGTGTGAATGGAGTTGCGAGCCCAACAATAACATTTTTTTTTGTAAATAATGGGATATGAGGTGTGGGTCTATTACTAAAAATAGATGTGACAATTTTTTTTGGATGAATTGAAAAGAAAATCGTGGCAATTATTTCGTAGACAGAGAGAGTAGTATATTACTTCAATTAGGGATTTAGGGGGAAATGCCAAAATCTATACTACTACTTAATTAAGGATCATTATTGTCGCATTGGTACTATTAAAAAATTTGGGTATAGATCTCATAACATATAATGTCATGAATTTTACATACACTTTGTTTTTCAACATGAATTTGACTCTAACAAAATTTGACAATTACTACACCAATTCAAAATCGGGTGAAATCAAAACATCTCCAGTTTTGTGATTTGTTTTTATAGTTTTATCTTGTCTATCTCTTTCAATTTCTCAACTTCATTACTACAAAAAAAACTGTCGTGGGCGACGGAATAATATATCACTGAATCCACATATTCCGTCGCTAAGTTAACTTACCAATGAAATTGCAGTAGAACACAGTCGATGTTAAACCGCTCGTTGCTAAAACCTCTAGCGACAAATCGATCCGGTCCGTCACAACCAGTAGCGAGAGGGATAAAGCGCTGACCATTCCGTCATAAAAATTGGCATCGTCAAACCCAACGTCAATGATATAATAGCGATGGAAAACTCCATCTCTGATTATATGAAACCAATTTACCACACAACATAGCAAAATATTGACAAACTATAAAACAACCTACATAGAAACAAAAATTAATTTTAGCTCAGTTTCGAATTGTTGTTGTAATTGCCATATTTTTTAAGGTTGTATTTTTGTGAATTGATTTAAAGTTATGTCAAAAATAAAAAAATAAAAATGTGTAAAGTTAATGATATTATATATTACAAAAAGACATTTAAAGTGGACAAACAACCGAAATATTTGTGCATTTAGTTTCTGCATTTTATGCATTTCTGATATATATAATAAAAATGTATTGTTCTCACGTTCTCATATAAAGATGTGTTCTCGTCAGATCCGCTCTCATAAAGTTGAATTCAAAAAATGCATAATATTAAAAAATATGCATTCATGCTAATATTGGAGTTTGAGCTAAATCGAGAATGAAGTAAATGTTCTATTTCTATATATACAACTTAATAATTGCATGTTCGACCCCATATAATTAATTACAAAGCTATTTGTGGTAGTCCATAGTAGTAGTGGAACATCAAAGTTTCTTACATCCGCACATGATAGTGTTTTTGTAGTTTTAGTCCTATCATAACTGTAAAATAATGCGTAGTTAATACACATATTTGAGAACTTAGAAAAAAGCATAATATTTGGGCACGGTTATTAAAAAACAAGAGTAAAAAAATAAAATTGGTAGGCCTCACAGCTTTTGAAGGATTAATTATTTTCATTTTTAGAATGAGACCTTGTTATTGAGACAGACGAAAAAGGAAAGCAAACCTTGCTATTGAGACGGAGGGAGTATTATTTAACAATTTAAGGGCTACCTAAAGGATCATATATTTGGTGCAACAACTAGGTTGACCGCGATGAGTTAAAAGTGAGATTTAAAAATTGATTGCCTTTAATTATTCTACAAGTATATAATGTGAACATGCAAGTCTCCGTCAATTATAAGTACAAAAATAAGTGAAGTTACTTTTGATAAATTAGATAAATTAAATCAACTTGTCACTATTCAACATGTTAGTTCATTAGGGTGTCTTCAGTGGTGGAAACCAGTTTCAGCTTCCAAATCGCCACATCAGCGCCACATCAGCTTTTGGAACCCACCTATTTTTTTATCTAAACACCTTCCACAACAATGAAACCAGTCTCTACTATTTAAAGGGTCCCACTATAATACACATTATCTTTATATATCTATACATAAATTATTAGTTTTGAACTTTAAAATATCATCATTTGCTCGTTTCAAATCGGATTTTTACGATTTTTATGTCGAATAAAAGCTCTCGTCGTGATCTTTAATATAAGATATATGTTCGATATGTTTTAGACGAGCTAATAGGTCCGTATTTATGAAAAACTACAAAAAAATTCGAAATGAAAAAGGAGAAAAACAGAAAAAAAAAAGGGTCAAAAAAAGGGTCAAAAAAGGCGGCGCCCCCACGCGCGCGTGTATTGCACGCGCCAACCAGCGCGCGTGTCACGCACGCGCCGTGGGTGACGCGCCCAGCGCCCGCCTTCTCCTGCTTTGCACCCAGTTTCAGTTTTGAAACTGGTTTCCAGTTTCAAAACTGGAAACCAGTTTCTTTTCTCCACAATGGTGGATTTGGTGGGTTCCAAATTTTGGAACCCACCGTTGGAGATACCCTTAGAAAACTCATAAAATAACATCAAAAACTTATCACAAATTATATATAACTTATATTTGATCAGTTTCATGCGATAATATATAAATTAATGGATTAAAATAGGACTTCATGCACGATAAATTGTTGTGTTTTTTTTTTTTTTGTACGTAAATGATTGAAAAGTTGGGGTAATATGATCTGTAAACATATGATATGATTATAAGAGAACAGAGGCATGTTCGTTACACGTGCACCACGTGTACAACCCAAATCATCCACCATCTCCACCACTCCATATTTTACTACTTTTCTCACATTTGGAAATTGGAATGATGTGTCATTCTCTCTCTTGCGCTCTCTCTCTTTCTCTCTCATTTTTTTGTAGACAGACATTTGGAATGATGTCTCTCTTTTTACAGAACCAGAAGCCACATACACAATCTAATTATTTGGACACCCACAATAATATCCAAACTCATCTATTAATAATTTATCTATATGTATATACATTATTATTATATAAATAGGGATGGGTTATGTTATGTTATGTATATGTCACTGAAAAATAAAAAGGAAACATACGAGAATGAGTTAGACTGCCGCTCCTTCGTATCCGTACATCTGCATTTAGGGGTGTAATCGAGCCGAGTCGAGCTGAATAGTGTCTTGCTCAAGATTGACTCGTTTAGCTAAACGAGCTTCTCATTTAATTATCGAACGAGCTCTTATCGAGCCGAGTGTAGAGCCGAGCCTAAACGAGCTTTTAAAATTTAGTCATTCATTAAAAATATTAGTTACTTTTTAAAAAATATAAATTATTTTATTCACAATAATGTAATATACTTACTATTTTCTTATAAATAAATAAAGTTAACTAGATAGTTAATTCAAATATTACTAATTATTGTAAAAAATATAAGATATCTGACTAATAATCTTGTATTTTTAAGAGAAATCAGTTATCGAGCTTGCTCATGAGCTACCGAGTCGAGTACCGTCATGCTCAAGCTTGACTCGTTTAACTAAACGAGCTTCTCAATTAATTATCGAACGAGCTTTTATCGAGTCGATCGCCGAGTAGCTCACGAACGGCTTGACTCATTTACAACCCTATCTGCATTACTTATTCTCTCTGTTTCTTTTTTTTTTTTCTTTCTTACTCTTCACAATAATTTTGGAATGACAGTAGAATAATTATTCCAGATAAATTGGACGAGTCGAAGGAAAAATAAAACAAGTAAATGACTCATTCATAAATTAAATCTTTTGATCCAAGGAGTCACGTTGTGGGGAGGGGGCAATAATATTTAGTATACAGAAGACTTGGGTGTGGTTGAATGAAAAAAGATAATTATACTTTTATCCTTTAATTAGTTAAAATACCGAGAGCCAATTATCATGAAAAAAAATTACAATTATTTTGAAGAAAAGTAACGCTTCAGATCCAGCATCACGATAAGACCAACCTCCCAAATCACCTCTTCAGTATATTAGTTGGATTTATTTTGCTCTCAACAAATAAATGATTTCCATACTGGACTAGAAGTACAACTACGAATAAATCTACTTAATTAAAACAGTAAAACAATATAATTATTTAAGTTTAGTAGTACTCCCTCCGTCCATGATAAGTGTGGTTCGGAGGGAGTGACACGAGTTTTAAGAGTGAGAGAATAGGTTAGATAAATGTATTGTTAGTGGAGAATGAAACTCATGTTTATTGTGAGTGAAGTCATTTTCATTTAAGTAAAGACCACACACTTATTGTGGACGGACGAAAAAGGAAAGAAGACCACACTTATTGTGGACGGAGGAAGTATTTCTTTACTTTTGTAAAGCTGAGACATCTGAATACGAATCTCAATCCTTCAATCTCCCAAGTAAAAAAATCTTTACATGTTTATTAGACATCTTATAACATGTCGATATTCTTAATTACTCCCTAAGTGTCCCACTTTCCTTTTTGATTTGTTCCATCCAAGTGTCTCATTTCTTTTTATGAAGCCACCTTCTTTCACATAAAAGTGTGAGTTCCACCACTTCTTCTTTAAATTACCCTTTTCCTTAATTCCCATTCCCACTTACTATGAAACAGAGGAAGTAATATTTTCCATTATTCGATATTTATGAATTTTTCTACCTATTTTAGGGTTTAACCTCATTATTTTTCTTCACAAACTAAAAGTAAAGTCAATAACGGAAAGCTGCGTACAAGGCTACACTCGTCTAAAGCGCATTGTGCAATTATTTTAGAAATAAAAGAATTATGTACAATCGATTAGTACATACAATAAAGGGGCAACTCTTTTTAAATACCAAACCATAAAACATATAAGTTATAGATCCTCAATTATAAGACTATAAGTTTTTGATACCAAAATAAATAAAAAGACTAAAGTACCCTTACTCATCCACTAAAAGATAAAAGAAATAAAAAAAAAACAACAAAAAAACAAAAGAAACATAACCCTAAGAAATCGGTCCCCCCACCCCCAACCCCATGCTCTCTCTCTCTCTTGGACCACTGAAACAGAAAAAACACCCACACGAAGACGACAGCAGCGACCGTCGTGTTCCACCATCGACGGCCAATTATGAGTGGAAGCGAGACCGAATCCGACCATGCTGAGGAGTCACCGGCGTCTTCATCGGCGTCCGAGCAAGAACCTTTAGTAAATGAACCGCCGGTGAGTGCCCTAACCTGCAATTTTTTTTTTAGAATGGAATTGTTCATATACATGTTTAAGCATGCTTAATTGAAGTTTAGGGTGAATGTAAAGAGTTTTATGCGCTTGGGTAGTGTTAATTTAAATTTTAATGTTGAATTTTGGTGTATTTTTTCGCCCACGGTTGGTGCCCACGGTGGGTGTTTTTCTTCCCACGGTGGTGGTGAGAAGATAACACCACCGTGGGCACGGTAGTGGAACGGGGGATGGACACGGTTCTGAAAGGAGGAGACCACCGTGGGCACGGTTGTGACGGGGAGGACCACCGTGGGCACGGTGGTGGCGTCGCCTAATTTCGCCCACGGTGGTAAGCGATCGTGGGCTATCTGCGTGCCCACGGTCGTTGCACATGGTGGTCACTACCGTGTGCAGCCACCGTGTGCAGGCAGATGACCTCCAAACTCTATTTTTTTTTTCTTTTCTTTCATTTGTGCTTTAGATCATTATTCTTATGCTTTGTATGTTTATATTGCAGCCTGGTTGTGTATGGATGAGACCTACGTTGCGTAACGTTATACGTCAAATCAATCTTTACATACGTGAGGTGGTGTTGAAAGAGATAACTGGCACATTACGAAAAGTTTGCGCCAATCCTAGACTTGGTGAACAAACTATTACTAGATTTACCAACGGGAATATTGGTCGTTTGATTAATTTGAAGAGAAAGTCCAGCCCATCAAACAATGCTTTGCATCACCTTTTAGCCCGTCAATTGGAGGGTGATCACATACCCCAGGATGAGTCTTGGTTCCAGGTTGCCGGGCAGACCCTTCGTCTTACTGCACGAGATTATGCCTGTATCACTGGACTTCGTTTTGAAAATTCTGAATTCCAACCACACGACAGACATCTCTTTCGACCTGACAGTCTCTTCCACAGATGTTTCAAAGGCCAAAAAACTATGGTTAGTGCACTGCGCAAGAAGTTTAATGAACAAAAATTGGGCAAAGACATCGAAGATTATTTGAAGGTGGCTAATCTTTTGGTTTACTACTACTTATTAGTATGCCGTGATGATATGACGGTTGAGACATGGGCCTGGGCATTAGTTGAAGATTTGGAGGTTTGGGATGACTTTCCATGGGGTGCTTATACTTATGGGGCGCTTTGTCATTATCAAAATGTTGCAAAGAAGCCGAGATATGAAGAGAAAGACTACCATTTTTACGGCCCGGTTTGGGTTTTACAGTTGTGGTCTTATGAGGTTATTCTTGAGTTGGGACGCATTTGTGGAAGCCGAGACAGCAGCGTCACAGTGCCTCGATGTTTCATGTGGCACACAAGGCCTATCAAGATTGATTTCAGCACCTTCTTCGACCTCAAAGTATGTATTCTTTTTAAAAAATTTTATCTGTGTTTGATATATATTTACCTAAACCTAATGAATAAATAGCTAACAGTAACTTTCCATGATTTGTTTTGCAGCAAGATGTACATACTACGATGCCATATTATGAAAAAGATACCTTTGAGGTTTATTGGCACAGTCTTGATTTGTCGTCCCATATGAGGTTTGAAAAACCCGTGAAGATAACAGAGAAGAAGATCGAAGAGCCTGCACCGAAGCATAAAAAGAAAGGAATGGATAAGTTGAAGAAAGCTGTGGCAAACTTGATTACACCTGGATCGGCACAAAAAGTGCCGAAGCGACGCCGGCAGAGTTCTCCACCAGTAGCCGCTTCAGATACAGCAGAGCCGAGGTATCAGGAGACACAACCAGATAGAATTTGTTGTGTGCACGGAAGTCCTTGTCCGGATCACATCCAGGATCCGAGCAGGGATGACTACATCGATCGCCGACTGAAGGCAGTCTTGTTTGACGAGTCTGAGAAGGGCTTCTTTGCTACCTTTTCTCGGAAGCTCTTTCCACAGGTCAAGGACTACTTCAGTCCGAGGTACAACAGATCTAGGAGTCCTCCACGTCAGTCTCACTCTCACATTAGTAGCGGTAATAGGAGGATGGCTGACCCGTCTCGTCACTCTCACTCAGTTAGTAGCGGTCAAAGGAGAATCCGAGATCCGCCTCGTCACTCTGCAGCTGCTGCTTCTCATCATGAGCCGAATGAGCCACAGTTTCAGCTCCTTGGTCAGACGTTTGAGCTCATTCCCCACCAGCACGAGCAGCAGATGTTTCAGTATGGGCAGTCGGCCTACCAGTTTCAGCATCCCATGTTTCAACAGGAGCAGCCCATGTTTTTTGGCCATAATATTACAGCGCAACATCAGTACGACCCGATGTTTCTCGGCCAAAGTAGTTGTGCTCAGTTTCAGCAGGAGCAGCCCATGTTTGAGGGGCAGTAGTTTCAGCAAGAGCAGGCAATATACGAGCACCAAATATTTGAAGGCCAGCAGTTTCAGCACGAGCAACCCATATTTCACGGCCCAAGTAGTTCTGCACAAGTTCATTACTCAGAAGATTACGAGCTGAATGAGGAGCCTGGTGAGACTGGGGAGAGTTCTGTGCCATTGGAGAGTGGGGAGAAGAGTCTTCCACATCGAAGGAGTAGACCGTCTGCTGCTCTTAGGGCGCCTTTTGTTGGACACGCACCTAGAGATAGTACGACTTTGGCCAACCAATACATCCAATTCTTGGATATGCCCGCTGACAGCTACGTGATTGTTAAGGAGACTGGACACTTCATGAAGCAGCAGTTATTCAAGCTTATAGAGGATCGCAGACAAGACTTCACTGCAGAGGTAAATTGTATTTATATTTTTAACTATAAATATATTTATATTTATATCATATTACCATTTAACATATATTTTATGTTTACTTAGGTAATAGACTTGTATGTGTTGGCCACACGCATGAGGATTCGAAAGAACTTGACTGCTGTTGGAAGAGTGGGCACGATGATTGTCGGTTCTACTTTTTACGTAAGTGCTATAAATTTTATATTTCTATTTTTAATATAATTGTTATGGAAATTGTATTAGATTTGATGTTTGTGTGTTTTTGTAGGAACAAATGAAAAACGTCTTTGCCAAACTACATCCGGACGATCCATATGGTATTCAAGTAACAGGAAAGCCCTTGTATCGTGGTTGGACACTGCCTAGAGCTATAGAGGACTTGGTTAGAGGGCTTGATACTCCAAATGTAGTCCCGTGGTCAAATTGTAAAGAAGTAAGTTTGAAAATTAATATTTTTTATAAATAATTATCTATGTTTGATGTCATAATCTGAATTTAAATAACATTCATTCAACAGATCATAGCAATTTGTTGTGTCGGTGGCAACCATTGGATCACCGTCAGGATGGATATTGTAACTTGGACCCTAGAGATGTACGACTCCATGTCACACAACCATCAGGGCGATATGGTTCGAGTCTACCAGATGAGACCCCTGACACGTCTCATGCCTCGTGTGCTTGCTATTACTGGTTTTTGGCACAATAACACGAGGTTGACAAAGCATGACAAGGAAATGACGTTCAAGATGATGCCACCGGAGGTACAGTTTATACAAACGGACAGTCATAGTTATGGCCCCTTCGCTTGCATGTACCTGGATCGTCTCATATATTCAAACCCCAGAGGAAGGCATCAAGCAACAATTAATTCCCAATATATTACCAAATATCGACATTCTCTAGCTAGTAAGATCTTTTGGTTATCCTTGGACACGTAGTATAATTATGTATTGATATATGTAACTATCTAAGAACAAAAACTATCTATTTTAATGTTAATGAAGCGGTTGGGGCCTTGTGTATGTGTTGTATGGTTAAATCGGATAAACTGAAAAAAGTAAAACACGGTACTGACTTAAGCACACGATCGCTGCACACGGTCGTGTGCCTATCGTGTGCAACGACCGTGTGCGAGGCGTGGGCACGGTGAGAGGCACGATCGTGTACACCACCGTGCCCACGATCGCCCATCGTGCCCACGGTCGTGGCCTGTACCGTGTGCATAAGAACAACCCATTATGGGTTCGTTCTGGATGTTCGTGTTATCGATTTATGTGTTGTTTGATTCTCGACTACCTTATTTTAACATTAATAACCACGCAACACTTAATATATACACAACCATATAACGTTCGTCTAATTCATTTGTGTACGAGACACTTCATATGAACTAGTACATGACTATGTACTTATATCTTGAAAATCTATAAGTTGTACACAACTTTTAATGAATTTTGTTAATACATTCCATAACATTGTGAACATGTATGTTGTTAGCAAATAATAGTTATTAGATAATAAATAACATGGAAATTCGTGATGCAGGATGTATTTTATTGTGAAATGGTACGTGTTCTTATGCACACGGTAGAATCCACAACTGTGCCCACGGTCGCTCACTCCACCGTGTGCACACGTGGCACGTCACCTGGTAGCCACCGTGGCCACACACGGTGGCTACGGTGGCTTCCGTGTTCCCACACGGTGAACACGGTGGAAGCACACGGCTGTAGACCACCGTGTGCAGCCACCGTGGGCATCTCTTCCACCGTGGTCTTGATTGGACACGGTGGAAGCACACGATGGTTACCACCGTGGGCAACCACCGTGGACATGGTTGGTGCACACGATGGTTACCACCGTGGGCAGCCACCGTGCTATTGAGTCAGACTCTAAAATAGTAAGCAGAAACCCTATTTTTTCAAATCTAACAATACATAACATTCACATAATGTCACACAACACTGAATGAACAATAAAATAGTCACAAATAGTCTGGAATGCTACATATCAAACCGGTTGGGACATCCCCTTTTGTCATGGTCTTCTAGACCATAAATGCTACATCTCTTTTTTCGGCGTCGCCTTTGCCTCGATTATGTTCCCTCCGTCTCTTGTGTTTGTGTTTCTTGAGGAGGGATGTTCAAGTCTACACCACCTATGAGAATTGATGCATTACAAGATTTCCTGTTATGGCCCCTACAATGACACCTACCGCACACCTGCGGACATCTACTTGTCGCCACTTTTTCAATTGTGGACCGTGCACGACTCATTCTTGGTCGTCCGCCTGACGAACCTCTTCCATAGGGAGACAGACGACTGAAGAGATCTCCGGAGGCACATTCCACTCATCCGGATGTGGTATTGGATGAATATGCTCATTGTAAGTTTCTACAAAGCCGGCCTGCTTGAAATAAGGACTGACAAAATCATAGACTGACAAACCGTTTCCTGCACGTCTGTTACAATAAGCAATCGCGTCACACACATACAAAATTATCAACAAGAATTTAAGATATATAAAATAATGAACAATTACCTTATAGTGGCAACAGAATGACGACATGGAATCATATCCAAATCGAACTCCCGACACGCACATGTCCACTTTCCAAGGTCGACCTGATAAGAAACATTGTCTTCTTCGACTTTATAGATATTTGGGGTTATACATCGAACTTTAAGCCGGACACTGGCTTGCACGGATGAAGAAAGCTTTTTAAAAGCATTCACTGTCAACTCATGATCTCTCGATGCAGCTTCTGCACGCTTCTCATCGAACCAATTCTCCAAAATTAAACGAAACATCTCAATCATCGAGCACACCGGTATACGCCTCGCCCATACCATACGGGAGTTTAAGCATTCAGCTGCATTGGAGGTCAAGAACCCATAGCGTCGTACCGGACACTTCGACCTAGCCCATCTCTCCGGTCCAATTTCAGAAAGCCGTCTATGAGCCCCGTTTGGGCTTTCAACCTGCAGTTTTGAAAAGTGCATTTCAAAGTCTTCATGACGATGACAGTATGCTGCTTGCCTGAAGAGTGTGGCTGCATGAGCACCGTAGGACGTTAGATTTTTCTGAAGATGGTGATAGCACAACCCGTGAAATGCCATCGGATATACGACCTTAACAGCATTCTCAATGCTATTATGTTGATCACTCACAATAAGTAAATCTTGTGGAGGATTGTAACATCTGCGCAAGTTATAGAGAAAATAAGTCCATGTCTCATCATTCTCTTTTGGACCTAGGCCAATTGCAAGAGGGAAGACTTGCTCGTCCCCATCCAACGTCACGGCAACAAATAAAACTCCATGGTTCCTCCCCTTAAGGTGAGACCCAGAAAACTTTGCGTGTGTGCGTTTACAGAGAAAACTGCGTTTTTTCTTCTTTCCTTTGTAACAAAAGGCAGCAAGTTACAAGTTGTTGTAGGATATTAATGAGAACAAACTACCTCTCTTACACAAAATTGAATGTGGTAGTTTGAAGTTGAAGAAAATAAATGGAAATTTGAATGAAAGAATTTGATTTTATTTTATAAATATTTTCTAATTATTTTTCAGAAATTTTGGGAATTTTGGAGGGGATGGCCGACAAAAAACAAAAACAAAAAAATGTAACTCAACACCAATAACTTTTTTAAGGGTATTTTAGTCTTTTAACTCATTTTAGTATCAAAAACTTATATATTAACTTTATTATTTATGGATGGAGATATATAACTTATTAACTTTATGGATTGGTATTTAAAAATAGATTTACTCTACAATAAATAATAAACTTTCCTTCATTCGACGTCGTTGAATTCAAAGTCACAATATTTCTGCTTACAAAAATGTCACAATATTTATCTTTTTTCCTGAAAAAAGAACAGTCACAATATATAGATATTCTTGAGCAGAAACAATAATAAAAAAAAAACTCTTAATTTTATTTTGTGGATGAATTTCATTCGGCGTAGCACAAGAACACAGAGGCACAATTCACAAATGTAATTCCGATTTTTCCTTTCATAAGAAAAATAAAACAAAAATGAACAGTCCTTAATCAGACAGTGCACCGACATATTAGCTGAGGAAGTACGGTTTAATAATGGTGCTGTAATTTGTTTATTTTTTCTATGAACTTTGAAGCACCCAAACCGAAATTTAAAAACAAAGGGAAACAGAAAGAGAGAGAGAGAAGAGAGAGAGAGAGGGAGGAGAGAGAGAGGACTTGGAACAGAGAGTGCAGTTGGGTGGGCGGTGGGTCTATTCTTTCTTCCCTTCCATTCTTCTCAAATTCCACACACCACCACTCCTACTTCATCTTCTTCATCAATTCTTCCCCTCTCTCGCATTTCATTTCCAAATTTATATATATTCAGTTATACATATTAATAACCCCTTTTCTGTGTGTATATCTACACATTTCTCTTTATGCACTACTGAAAAGGCCACGTTTTAGAGTCACATTGCCCTCAAAGAACAATCATCCCATAATTTTCTATCATTATAGTGAATTGTTATTTTCACTACCCTATATTTAATTGCTCCCGCCTTATTCACTCTCTCTCTCTCTCTCATTTTTTTTTTGTTGTGGTCTTTGTAACACTTCAGAATTGGTGATTTTAAGCGAATATTTGTGCTTCTGGATCTGCTCTCGAGCTTAGTAGCTGAAGATCTCGCTATTTTTTTATTTCAACTTTTTTTTTGGTTGAAAATATGATTGGATATATATGCTAAATTTGAGAAATTGAGAGATCAATTTGAAGAGGTGAGGATGTCTTGGAAGAGCAGAGGATTAGAGTCACCTTCGAAGAATGTTGTTCCGAGAAATCTCGCACTTCTTCTCTGTATTGGCTGCTTCTGCGCTGGAATGCTCTTCACCGACAGGTTTGATCCTTTTCAATTTAATATAAATTTTTAATTGATTTTTTTAGTTGACATTTTGATTATAGAGTTCTAGGTCTGTAGGGGTAATTTTGTATGGTGAATGTTAATCATAACTGGATAAAATGACCAAATCATGCAATGATGGTTATGATTAGTAATACATCAACTCATTGATGACTTTCAACATATTCAGTTGATTTGCAATCCAGTTGCAAAGTGTAATTCACTTTTTAGTATCTAATGATGAAAGTGAATTAAAATCGCAGGGACTTGATGTAATTTAGTTAATCTGAGGATTTCCATTTTGGGATGTGACGATTCAACGGCTAATAAGTAAATTTTCTTAATTTACTAACTTTTGAGAAATTCAGTTATGGGGAAAAATGAATCAGTATGGCTATTAACTGGGATTTCAGATGTGGATTTAGTCGAAAAAACATCATCGATATGCTAATTTCTCCCTTGGTTTCTACCCCTGTAACGAGTCTCGGGCACGTTTCCAGCTGCGATTGGATTTCATTTTGGGTTCAGCTTCATCCAAATTTAATTCTAATAGTCCTATTGTTGAGATTACCCCCAATCTAATATTCAAAATTAAGGAGTTCAGTGTAGAAACTGATATGCTGCTCATGAATTTTGTGTATAAGAAAATCAGAACAACACCTGTATCTCTTATTATCTTCCTGATAATCACTTTGCTATAGTAACGGTATGTTATGTGATACCTGCAAAACACTCGGAGAACATGATGACATTTTTCCACTTAAGTCTGAAGTTCTTTTGCTATATCTATAGATCCCTGAATGTTTCAACATTTTTCTGGCAGGATGTGGACAGTTCCAGAAGCTAAAGACATATCAAGATCGAGAGGGACTGCTGACGAAAAGCTTCAGTTAGTCTCAGATGGTTGTGATCCAAAAGTTGTGAGTACTAAAGATTTAGCCTAGCTATTTATATCATAACCATGACGTATATATGATGCATATTTCATTGTATGTCAAAAGATGATTTAATTGTTTATTCGGAGATTAGTACGTAAAATTAATCTTTTGTTTCATCAGAAGGATGGGAAAGGGGGTTCCAGGGATGTATCAAGCACAGTTTCAGGGTCACATGACACCATTCAGTAAGCACTTCAGTTCTTAGGATGTTTATTTCATTGTATTCACCAATGAAGTGCATAACTCATTGACACCTGCAACAATGCAGAACTCTCGATAAAACAATTTCAAATTTGGAAATGGAGCTAGCTGCTGCTAGAGCTGTACAGGATTCCTTACTTAGTGGTTCCCCGATATCTGAAGATCTGAAAATACCTGAATTGACCAAAAAAAGAAAATACTTGATGGTCGTAGGCATCAACACTGCTTTTAGCAGTCGAAAGAGAAGAGACTCAGTTCGTGCTACTTGGATGGTACAAGGTAATCCATACTTCTTTTCATTCATTTTCTTATTTATTTTGACTTGAAAATTTGTTTATATTCCTTATTCGATTGGAAAAATTATTTCTAATTCATGATTTCTATTCATTTGGAAAATTCAGCTGACAAACGGACAAAGCTTGAGGAAGAAAAGGGAATTATAATTCGATTTGTGATTGGTCACAGGTGAGGAATAAATGTCTGTAATTCTACTATTATATTTGAATATTATTCTACTACTAAATCTTTTTCGGTTAGAGAGACTTCTGTGAGTTGTGCAGTTTGTGTGAAGTGATCACGAATATTTTTGAACATCAGTGACCTGAGAGTATAAATTCAGTTTATCCTTATATAAGTATCTGTTTATAGCCTTTTTATGTAGTTCAAGTCTTCTATTGTTTGCACTTTTCCTGGGTATGTGTGCTTCTATGTTGATGCTTTATATAATTTAATGCACTAAGTCGGCTAAGCTAGAATTATGTCGTCGTGAAAGAGCTTCTGAGCAACCCTAAATTGAAGTTCTGAATCTTTGTCTGGCTCATAGTTATCTTTCAAAAGTTCATCTGTATCATATTCCCTCTTATTTTACTGTACGTTTATTTTTGAAAAGCCTGATGTTTAATCTTTGGAAACTGCCCCCATATCATTTCTTTTCCCTTGCAAGTGTGTTTTAACAAAGATTGATATCTAATTTCACCTTTGCATATCTGATCCTCAAATCACCAGTGCAACATCAGGTGGAATTCTTGACAGAGCTATTGAAGCTGAAGATAGGAAACACGGAGATTTTCTTAGACTGGTAATTTATTTACTTATCTTTCCGGTGTCTTCTTCCTACACTTCATATATGAAGCTACGAAAATTCCTCTTATGCAATCTAATACCGTTGGAATTCTTAAGGTTTTGAGCTGATATCATCCCCTAACACTGCCTAATTTTTCAGGAACATGTTGAAGGATACCTTGAACTATCAGCCAAGACGAAAACCTATTTCACCACTGCAGTTCAACTTTGGGATGCAGATTTCTATGTCAAAGTTGACGATGATGTGCATGTAAACATAGGTAAAAAGAAAATACTGTAGATTCAAAATTGCCTGCAAATGATCTGGATTTCATGTCTCTCCATGTGTTCAATGTGTGTATAAGTTACATATATCCATAGGCGTGAAAAGAAAGTCTGTAGATGGACAAAAAATAAACCTCCTCCTGGAGTCGAGGACTTGAAGCAATTATAAACTGAACATGTTCTTTTTTTCCCTGAAGCTATTTTGTTGGCTGATATGGTTTGTGGGGGGACCCATATGATATATTTATAACTGAGGTTGGGTGAGGGAACAAGCTTTATGAAATGATTCTATAACAATTTTTAGTATGGCATTCTTTTTAATATAAACTTATATTTGTTTAAATGCAGCAACCTTGGGAGCAACTCTGGATAGACATCGTTCTAAACCTAGGGTGTACATAGGATGTATGAAATCCGGTCCAGTCCTGGCACAGAAGTAAGCATCTTGCATTTTTATCCTACAAATGGCAGGAAATATTATGTTTCACATTCTAGCATTAGCTTTTGTTTCGAGTTTTTGTCCCGAAGATTCCCATTTCTTCCCCTGACTTGGCCTTGGTTTTGTCATTCTGATTCACAGGGGAGTAAGATATCATGAACCTGAGTATTGGAAATTTGGTGAGCATGGAAACAAGTATTTTCGTCATGCTACAGGGCAATTATACGCTATTTCTAAAGATTTGGCCACCTATATATCAATCAACCAGTAGGTTCTTTGGGCTTGTGCTCCGTTTATTGTATATATAAAAATATAGATCTACCAGTTCGTCTAATAAACTTGATTGTGGTAGGCATGTACTGCACAAGTACGCAAACGAGGATGTCTCGCTTGGATCTTGGTTCCTCGGATTGGATGTGGAGCATATAGATGACCGAAGATTATGTTGTGGCACACCACCTGGTATATTTTTTCCCCCTAAGGGCCTCATCTAGCAAGCACTATAACTCTATACAATAGAAAATATATCATATGCATCTATTTTATAAATGAAACCTTAATTAATCCTTTTGAGTATTTTGTTCATATTGTGAAGGCCTTCTTTTTAGAGAAGCGTCTCCTACGAATGTATGATCCTGATGCATATATATTTGAATTGTGGAATAAACTTGATTTAGGATATAATTGGACGAAGAAAATAAAAGGAATCATTACGACAGCCATTTTGCAAGTACTGAAATAATTCAACGTGTTATAACGGCCACATTTGAGCTCTTAATTATGCTGAGAAATTGCAGATTGTGAATGGAAGGCCCAGGCAGGCAACATATGTGTTGCTTCGTTTGACTGGAGCTGCAGCGGAATTTGCAATTCTGCCGATAGAATAAAGGAGGTGCACCGCAGATGTGGAGAGGGTGAGAACACTGTGTGGAACGCGGCTTTCTGATTCGTGTTGTTTCTTCTCCAACCAATCACTGAGGTGGCATCTAATGAAAGGTTAGAATGCTCCACGGCATGTAGTTACGGGATGAAATATCCTTGTGTCCTATTTTGGGACAACGCTAAGAGGCCCTAGAAACTTTGTTATACATAGTTCTTTCTATATTTCCACGTAAAATCTACCTGTAATATATATGTATAAGAAAGAAAGTGGAAGAAAGGTTTCTTGCAAAATCTGCTCTGTTTTTAGCCGAGGAGATGGGTCGTTATACGTAGAAATTAGTGTATTTAGGGTTAGTAAAACTCATAATAAGCGTATGTTTTATGCGAGCTTTTGCTGCATTTTGCTTTATGGTGTAGTTATTTTTGCCACCAAATTCAACTATACGATTTTTCTTCATCATAGTTAACATGTCATTTTCGAGAATCGGAGTTGGTGGATCATATTTTCCTTTCATTTTAATATATGTTTGATAATTGATAAAGATAGATCAGGTTTCTGTGCTTAAGGAATGTTAATTGTTAACGTTAAACCTAATTCTGTTTATCTCTCTCTCATTGCTGTGAAATTTTCGTTATAAATTATTACAGTTGTTGAAGGTTGAGTCTATGGATGGCATTTGTTGTATTATTAAAGATAATCATAAATGGATGTAGCCAAGTCCAATTAATGATTGAATGATTTTTTTTAGATATAAAAAGAAGAAAAAAATATCAATTTTGAACAGAATGAGAACCACCATAACTTTATCAATTTTGAACTTCATGAAAAAAATATCAATTTTGAACTTTATAAATTTTTTTTAGCTATTGTTTACATCCTGTTTACAAACTCTCAAGCATTTTGTTTCACTTTTTATTTTTATTTTTTGAATTGAAAAAAAAAAAGCATTTTGTTTCCTAAAAATGCAAGTAGTGTAATTCCCCATTCCAGTCCCTTTAACTTAAAAACAAATATGCTACCAAGTTTTTTGCTTCCCTTTCACGATTTATCTTGACTATGACACAATTGTAAAATAATGTAGTTCATAGACATTGTTGTTGGCACGGGTTGCACTATCATGGTGATGGTGGTGGTGATTGCGACGGGCAGGCAAAGGGTGATAGTACATCCCGGTAGTTTGTTCGTATTTGCGGAATGTGTTTGTGGTGGTGATCGCGACGGGCAGGCAACGGGTGATAGTACATCCCGGTAGTTTGTTTGTAGGGTGATAGTACATCCCGGTAGTTTGTTTGTATTTGCGGAGTGGGTGAACGTTTTCGTGAAAGAAATGATCTTTACATACAATAGAAAGAATTTGGAGTTAATTAGGGCAATGACATTGAAATCCGGAAACAATCTAGAGCCTAAGCTCAAAAGCTACTGCAAGCATGAAATCTTGATCAAGTTATGGTGGTTCTCATTCTGTACTAAAGGCGTTCTTTGCACAACGATGGTTGGAGATGCCTCGTCGTGAAAATTTGGGAAATTTTGATTTTGCTAATCTCAACTTATTTTATTAATTTTTTGGGTAATCTCAACTTATGTTTCTTTAAAATGAATATCATTATAAAATCAGATTCAAACTACTACAACAGGTCTTATGAGTGAGTAGAAATAACATTAATATCTTCAGGTTCTGGTCGTAGAAGATCTCATAAATGTCTATGCTACACTCTTTGCACTAGTTGTCAGTTCTTCCCAGTTTTGTATCATGAACATAAAATACTTGCTTCGCATAAATAAGTAGCACAAAAGAATCTTCTTTGTCTTATGAAATTTTGATCTACATGTTTTGTTTTCTTTCTCCATGTATCAAACCACTCACATTGAACTAGTATCACTTTACAATTACGTATCAATTTATACTAACTCCACTACTCTACTTAGTGTTGAGTGTTTGTGATTTTTGTCGTTTTTTGTGATTTTTTTTCGTTATGTTTTAGTCTGTTATGTTGTTGTTGTGGTTAGGATTTCTTGCCTTTTTGTTAGAATTGTACTCCCTCCGTCCCGTTATTTTTGTCTTGTATTCCTTTTTGGGTTGTCCCGTTATTCTTGTCCTGTTTCCATATAAGGAAATATGCTTCTCTCACAAAAAGTTGTGGGCTCCACCACTTTCTATCTTTTTAGCCTTTAAACACTATTCTCCTTAATACACGTGCTCATAAGAAATGAAACAAGAATAACGGGACGGAGGGAGTATATGTTTGTAGCAAATTGGCTTGTTAGTGTGCGTGCAAGTTTCGTGGTCGAAAAGAGCATATGTTAAGTTGTCCCAAGTCATATTTTCAAGAAAGACTTAACATGACAATTGAATTCTATGCTAAACAAGAAATGAAACGACAACCCTAAACATTCTAACCAAATTTTGATAATGATTTATAACTAAATAAGCTTCAATCAAAATTATAGCTAATAATAAAATAATTCAACAATCAAATATATGAGAAATCAAGTTAAAAAGATTTAGGGTCCAAGCTCCTTATCTTCGAGATATCATCAATACCTATAACATGTAACGTACAATCAAACTCCCCAACAATCAACATTCGCAAAGAACTTCAAATACTAACTTTCGCATTCATAAATTGTATCCAAATTCCAAAGCAAAGTAAATTATTCTACTAGAATGACAATTAGATTATGCATTTCCGATTAAATCTAATCTTGATTAAACTATGATTGAATAACAAAATTATCTCTTGATTTTATTCTTTATTGAATAAAGATCAACAACTATTCAATCTCAATCACAACAATGTAATCAAGTTTGCACATACATGCTACGAGCATAAATTAATCCCGAATCAAATTCCCTCAACCATAGAATGATAATTTAGTTCATAATGCAAGACATAAAAACAAAAGAAAATATGGAAATAATAAACATAGAAATCACAAAGGTAAAAAGGAAATGAAATTCTTACAAATTAAAGTACAAATCATCCTTGCTTGAAGTTGAAAGTCTACATTTAAAGTACGATAAGAAGAAAGGAATTTCGTTCCCAAGAGTTACTAAAAGTAAAATCTGAATAATCCTAAAAACTACCTATCTCCCCTTTAAAAACCGCACTGAAAAGCAGCAATTACGCAACTTTTAAAACTCGGCCAGCGCGGCTGGCTGCACAATGTAACTTGGATGACAGCCTTGGCTAGCACTTAGCCTTCCTTGGCTGGCTGAAACTTCTGTTAGGAACCATGGCTAGTACTCAACCACAGCTAGGTTGAACTCTTGATAATCCGCCAATTCCCAAGCACAAAAATGCTCTTTTCGACCACGAAACTTGCACACGCACTAACAAACCAACTTGCCACAAACATATACAATTCCAACAAAAAGGCAAGAAATTCTAACCATACCAACGACATAACGGACTAAAACATAACGAAAAATAATCACAAAAAACGACTAAACAACTAGCTTCAAAAATATCTCTATCTCAACTTTAGAGACTCCAATATCTCAATTTTAAGACACTATTTCTCCCACTGTCAATTTTCAGCGACCAAAATCATTCTTTGACCAGAATTGTTCATCACCGCGCCCCAAATATTTGCAATCCTCATTCTCATCCAATCCCTCTTCCTATTCTTCTTATTCTTCTTATTTCCGACGACAGTTCCTCTGCACTTGGTGCTTCTCATTGCACCTCTTTCGGAGCGAATCGTCTATCATGAACAAATATTTATTCATGGAGATCATGTTAAATAGGAAAAATTCCACGATTAATGCTTTTCTTGCTCATTGTTTCTTGGTGGGATGGATAAATTGGTGTCCTTCATGCAAGAAAGTTTCCCTAAACTAGGTTAAGAGAGATAAAATTGCATCGAAGAAATGTGTCGTGGATGAAGCTATGGACAATAGTTTAATTTAAACTAGTGTGTAGCTCGTCGAGCATTGACGGGGAATTACTTTACATTGTAATTTATAAGTATAAATTATAAAAATAATCTTATATCGAAGTGACAGTATGGCGACAATTCATTAGAAGAGTGTTACACGATTATATCAAAATTTTCAGGTTACTCGATTGATTGTACCCGTTTTTTGATATAAAATCACGAAATTCGTATTTGTCCCAAATTCGAATCACAATTTTTATATCTGCACCCGTCCCAAAATTAGGAATGTCAATGGGTTGGTACCCATCCATCAAGCATTTATCAAGCTTGAACCCGTTTAGATTTTTTTAATCCCTACTCATCTTAAATCCTATAACTTCGCTATCAAAACCGTCCCAAACTCATTGGTAATACCCATTAATTACCCACTAAAAATTCAAATACTATTAAATCAATATTAAATAGTAAAAATAATCAAAGATTATAATCAAATTAAAATATCAATTAAAACTTTATTAAAATACATCTCAAAACAAATACGTATTAACGAAATACTCCCTCCGTCCCATTATTCTTGTCTTGTATTCCTTTTTGGGCTGTCCCGTTATTCTTGTCCTGTTTCCATAAAAGGAAATACGCTTATCTCACAAAAAATTATGCGCTCCACCACTTTCTATCTTTTTACCCTTTAAACACCCTTCTCCTTAATACTCGTGCCTAAAATAAATGAGACAATAATAATGGGACGGAGGTAGTATCTAGCATGAGTGTTATACAATCGATATCTCATAAAGTGTTCAACTAAGATTACAAAATTATTTATAAATGAAACTAATTCATTGTCATCCCTACCTAAACCTGTTTAAAATAGAAACTTCATTACTTGTAATCGTCCTGTCCTAAATCCGTAAAAAAAATGAACACTACAATGTAAATATTAATTACAGATAGTAGAAATAACAAAAAAAAAATATAATTAAAATATAAATAAAAAAAAACAAACTTTACTACCATACTCGTATTGATCCAAATACGTAAAAAAAATGAACACTACAAATAGTAAAAATAACAAAATAATATAATTAAAATATAAATATTACTCCATCCGTCCCTAATAAGTGTGATCCAGAGTGAGGGGCAAGGATTTTAAGAAGGATGTTAGGTAGATGTGTAGTGAGTGGAGAATGAGACCCACTTTATGGTAGTATTATTTACTTTTAAAGGGTAAAATTTTAAGTGGGGTCATATCTATTTAAGGAAGGACCACACTTATGAGGGACGGACGAAAAAGGAAAGTGGACTACACTTATCAGGGACTGAGGGAGTAATACATTATGTTATTAAAACAAATGCAATATCCAAATCTATCATGATGTCGTCCACCATCGAACATTAACTACCAAAATATTCAATTTGAATTAGAATAAAATATTAAAATAAATGTATAACAAAGTCACTATTTTTCTGTCCAAGTGAAATGAAAAAAAAAATTCAAGACACCATGAAATTACTAATAACCATGATTACATTATAAATTTGTTTATCTTATAAACATATAAATGGTTTTGGATAATGGAAACCCATAGACATTAATCATCCATGATCTCAATTTCATCACATTTTTTTAATATTTATACTTTATCAAAAGTGTTTATCTATTAAATATAGAATGACTAATCTCTTTAATAGTAATTAATCGTACATTGAGAAATAATTAATCAATATAATGGATATTTATATTTTATTTATTCAATTATTAATTAATCTCATATATTTTCTAGGACAATCTATGTGACACCCCGATTTTTATTTTTAGTGGACTATTATTATGTCGATTATCAAATTTTGGTAAAGCCTAACTTTGAAGACATACTTTCACGTTATGAACATAGATTACTATGAAATGAGAATAAATAACAAAGATAGACTTTTTATTCTTGGGGCCACCATTTCAATTCACTATCAGTAACAATTAAATAATCATTTATGCTTATTATATTGGTAGCTAAATATCTTTCCCAACCCAAACTAACCCAAATAGATGATGTCCTTTGATAACTATAAAAAATTGTAAATCTTCTATTAACTTGAAATACTATTTGCAAGTGCAATAATAATGCAAAATTTATTATAGAGATTTGGCGGCAATGACTTAAATCATTTGGAATGGACAACAAACTAAATTGCAAAAATATATTAACATATGCCTCATAATTCCTCCGTTCACGAATAGTGCAACTATTTTAACCCTTTCTCCACTCACAAAGATAATCGCACTATTCGTGAATAGATTGGAATATAGTACTATTAAAAGACAACACATCTTGTCACTCGAATATATTTGTGTTTTAATTCATGTATAATATTATACACATGTTTGTCTCATATTTAATTGTCATTTTGCAGAAACAAAATATCAAAAAGAATAAAAGTTACTATCTACGACCCTTCATAGCAAGTGAAAATCACAATAACAAAATCCTATCCCTACTCATATAATACAATCTATAAAAGAGGAATCGAAGTGCCCATACACTAATATAAATATTTTCAAATCCATCAACTTAGTATTTTCGTCTTTCACATCTTTAATAGTTATTGTTTATTTCAAAATGGCTCTCTAAACCCAAAAAAAATCAAAATTAATCCACCACCATTACCGCCCATGGCTATCTTACACTTCAGCCGCGTCCTCGTCACCTCCTCCACTAAAATGAAATTTTATCACTCGTCTATCCAAACTCGTATAGTAATACCCGTTGATTATCTAGAATCATTTGAATTTCTAAATAATTAAATATAAGTTGTTACAATAATTGATTATCTGTCTCATTAAAAGTCAAACATTACAAAATAAATAATAATAATAATAATAATAATTTTCATTATACTTAATGTTGATTTTTTAGAACACTTAAGGATATAATATCTCAAAGGAGGTGAATTTAGTTTTCTGCCATAACCCTCTTTTCTTGGTCTATTCGGATCGGCTTGTCTATTTTGGCTACATTGTCATCCCTACGTCAATTACGAATAACAATGGATTGGGTACCCACTCTTTAAATATTTTTTAACCCGAATTAAATTTTCCTTAACCATACCTATCTCAATTTTGATTAAATGTACTCATCTCAAACTTGTTGGGTAATATATGCTAATTATCAACTCACTCCGACATTCGTTTGGGTTTAGAAATTTTTGGTTCTAATCTTACTTTTTCTTAATCAATTTGGGTCGCACCGTCGGTTTCATGGCTAAATTCACATTCATACCTATCAGACTCATTTAGGAATCATAATGGTCGGGAGCCCTGCATTAAATATTTCCCACCATGAATGCGAATTTCTTTATCTGTACCATCTCAAATCCAATTAAAACAGAATATTTACTATTCGTACACTATAAAAGCACATTAACTAGTAAAATCTCAAGTGGAAATCGTTAATAAATTTTTAACTACAAATTCTAGCTCTTCTTGTATTTTCAAAAATATTTGTCCATGTTTTGCTCGGGAAAAAAAAACAACAATATTTGTCCATGCTTAGTTTTAAGGTTTTGATGTAAGACAATTTAAAAATGATTTATTGTTAATTTTTTTTTTATAATTAGTGTATGTATATATACATGGATAATAATAATTTTTATTTTCTCTATTATCATTTTAATAGCCTATATTTTAGATGAATATAATGGTATATTAAGTTAATTAGAGCACCATTATATAGTTTCTGTATTGAGAAAATAATTGAATATTGTATGCAAATTAATTGAGTTTAAAAGTTCTTATATAAGAAAAAAAAGAATAATTGTCAAAGAATTATTAATCTTGATTAAAAATGTGGCAAATTATTACAAAATGTTATCTATGATCAAAACGATGTCATTTTAATTCAAATAAATAAAAGTAAAAGTTATCTAAATCTAATTAAAAGCGAGAAATTTAAATAAAATAGAGTAGAGGAATCGACAATTGTACATTATCTTTTTTATCCCTCGTCTTTTCCACCACCATCATCTACATATCACAATCGTTGTCTTCTCCATCGTCGGCGACTGTTTCGAGATCTACCATTATGGTGCCCATTAACTCATTAACATTTCTATGTCCCAACTCTTATCTTGTCTAGTCTTTTGCTAAACAATACTCTTCACCAAAAGTAATTATTTGTTGAGTAAACACAATGGCATGCACAATTGCTTCAACGACAAAAATATGATAGTATTACTCATTTAGCATATAAGAATACACATCTAAATATTAATGTTTAAAATTATAATAAAATATTTTTTACATAAAAAATATAATTATTTTTCTTTTATAATGTGTAGTCTGTAGATATATAAAAACATACATACTACCTCCGTCCCGTCATAAGTGGCCACTTGTTTTGCTTTTTATCTCACAAAAAGCAAAACAAGTGGTCACTTATGGCGGGACAGAGGGAGTATAATTCATATGGATAAAAAAGATAACAAATTTTGTATATCTTATAATATTATATTTTTACAAATTACTTTACTGGTTATATGTCTCAATACTTATTGTAAGAAAATATAATAAAATTTATTAATTTTGCAAATTAAATAACGTCTAAACTAATAATATGGTAAAATTAAAATTTTCAATATAAATAAATTTTTTTTTGTACAACTCAATAATATATATTTTTTTGTAATATGCATTTCTCATTAAAACATGATAACATCATCTATAAATCTTATCTAGTTAATCACTAAAGAAAAAATGACAAAAAATTCAAAATGAATAGAAAACATACAAAACTAAAGAGAAATCAAGTAAAATACATCAATTTTGCTACATGACTATGTGATGAGGGCGTTGTTGCAATGGCAGTGTTGATAGGCGCATGACAATTTCCTATGACACCTCTTTTATATACGATCATGCATGACGTTAGATCAAAACTTGTGTTGATAGGTGTTACAAAATCTTGACGCCAATTGTATTCTTGTCTTGATAACATCTTTCATGTCTCTTCGTGTTTCATTTTGAAAATAATGTGAAATGAAAGAGTACACAGAGGGGAGATGTGTTAATGTTTTTTGGTTTCAAAAATCTTAAATATAAGCACACCATATTATAAAAAAAAGGAAAGAATTTAATTAGTTACCACAAATCATACTTTGTAACATACTTATATATTAATTAGTTGATTAGAATTTACTAATTTACAATTATGATATACTATGTTTTTATATTAATATAACCAATTATTATTGCATTTTTAAATTGGACAAATTAAGGAACTTAAAGAAATTTAATCATTTAATATATGATAATTATTGATATGATTTACGAAAGGTAAAAATGAACTAACAAATTACATGAACACATATTAAATTAAATATATTGTATATATACAAATTATTGGATAATTTATGTCCACGATTAGCAATGTTTGGAATTAATTAGATAATATGGCCAAATAATATTATAATTATGCGTAAATTGATTTGATTTAATTATAGAATGATAGAATGAAATATATTTGATACTTAATAGAAATTAATCTAATCTATTAATGTAATACCCCGGTATTTCTAATCTCGTCATAATTAAAATTTTGTTAATTAAGTATGAGTTTTGCATTCCTAAGTTATTAAAAATAAATATAAGATTTTTGGTGCAGTCCGTTTCAGAAAATAAATTGCAGAAGTCGACTAACCGATAACTGGATTAGGGTTTCGATACCCGTTTGAGTTTTCGTTCGAGACCTCGGAATTGAGCAGCGTCTGCATTTCCATTCACTTATTTCTCGATACGAATCTCTTTCCAAAAAGTCAGTTTTTGTCATTTCCGGATATTTTTATCGACCCGTCGCGTCTCGACTTTTTCTTATTTTTCGAAAAACGAACCGGCATTCCCGACTAATTAAAATATTTCGGATTCAATGGTCTCGACCATTTTCGTCAAAAATATTGTCGTCTAAGAATCTCGTTGCTCGTTTTAATTCACGGTTTAAAACTTAAATATCTAGATATTAAATTAAATAAAACCTATCCTAAATAAACCTATTAAAAACAACTCTCTCTCTCTCTCATTCACCCCCAACTGCCGTCTCTTCCCCCCCATGAGCAGCAAACACCATTTTCTTCCATTCCTTCAATTCTTCAAGCTTCAAGTCTCGATTACTCTTTCGTCTACCGTTCGATTTTCGATCCGAGTTCGATTTTGGCAAGGTAGGAGCTTCTTCTTCATTTCCAACCAAACAAAATTTCATTTCTTCCATCTTGAAATTTTCGAAAATTTTGGAGCATGGTTGGATTGTTGTTTTAGCTTTTGATTAATATTTATATGATGCTTGGTAATGTTTTTAATAAAGGAATTAAGTTTGAAATCAAGTTTTATTCAAAAACTTAAGAGGGCCGAAAATTCTAGAAATATTAGGCTTTTGATTTTAGCTTTGATTCTTGATAAATTGTTTATAGATTATGCTTCTATGTGATGATATAAGCATATGTTAATTATTTGAGATTTTTCTAAAAATATTTTATTTATTGAATGAGATGAAGAATGTGATGTAGATTGAAGTATGATGATAATATGAGGAATATGATTATGGTTATGAGCATTAGGAAGCATGTAGTTGAACATATATTTAATTCGGATTTTTCTAAAAATAAAATAAAAACCGTTGGAGACGAACATTCGATATAAATCGAATGAATAAAAATAGTTTGGAAGTTGTGTTTGCATAATTGGTCACTAGTAAGCATGATGATTATTGAGTAAATTAATTAGAATTTTCTAAGAATGTTTTATTTTTCGTTTTCATTTTCCATCTCGATCTTTTTCTAAGATTTGCTTATTTACGATTAAAGGAAGACATCGTACATAGAAGAAAGGACGGAAGACTAAAGCTTGGTTTTCGTTCTGTAAACCGTTAAGGTGGGCTTTTCTATTATACAAATAAAATGTGGCTATTCTATTTACTGAATAACTCGAGCTTTGCTCTGTTTTTCTTACCGCTTTAAAAAGCATGTTTTAAAGTGATTGTCTTGGCATAAAAGAATTTGTTTTGTGAGTTCTATTATGCCTATCTGAGTTGGTTCGCCAACTAGTAATCGATCGGATTCTGAGTTAGCCAAGAGGGTGCTTTCCAGAATTAGTGTACACGGTAGCCGGAGTGTGTGGTACTCTGTTGAGGGGTAGCCAGCCACGGTGAGGAGCGACCGCGGAAGAAGGCCTTCTTCCCCGGCGTTATTCAGATTTTGTCATATTGAATTAAAAGTAAGAAAATGCTTGCAAGCGATTATGAAAAGAAGTTTTAGTAAGCACGGGACTTTAATGAAAAACTCCGTTGTGTTACTGTTGAGATGCCTGATAAATCCATTAAATCTATTATATATTTTTGGCATGTGTTCACTAAGTACTTTGTACTTAGCCCTGTATATGTTTATAAATATGCAGGTTGAGTGACGAGTGACGGCGGAAGTTGAGTGGTTGTAAAATGTTGAATAAAGCTAGTCGAGCCTCGACTTCACATCTTCATATGTGAAGTCAATCTACGTCTTTTCCGCTGCAGACACTCTTTATGTTATGACACTTTTCGGTTTAAGTATTCGATACTTAAAACCCTAAATAGTACTAAGCTTCTATGTCGAACAATCTTTCAAGATTGTCTTTCTCTAAAATAAACAAAGTACTTTTCAGTTTATATCTTTGTGTCGCAGCCCGAACCTCGATATTAGATGTCAAGGCCGGTAGGTCCCACGACTTACGCCGAATTTATGATTAACGAAGGAAATTAAGATAGCGACGAAATTTATCGTTCGAAAAGAATAACCATACTTAACATGTCGCAGCCCGAAACTATTACCGAGTGGAGCTCCGGTCGGTAGGTCTGGTGACCTCGGCCGATTGGATTCTCAATTTGTGACCCGGCCCGAGGTGGATTTACCCCCGGTGGACCCGGTCGGTACAGGTGCCCAAGTGACTCGACGGCGGGTTTGTTGGACCCGGTCGAATTTGGAATTACTGGTGACTCGGCCAGTGGTTACTGTTGGACCCGGTCAGTGGAATTACCAGTGACTCGAAGTAGTGGATTTACCCATTTAGAATAATGTGACATGCAATATGACTCGAGATGATCAATTGAAATCAATATGACATGCCATATCAATAAACATAACTCAAATTACTCGGAATTAAAAGACACGATCAACCAAATAATTGACAATTGATCAAAGAAGATGATATAATGACTTGAGGATCAAAAGAAAACAAGATAAAGAAAAATGTTTCGAGTTCGACATAAGCTTCATGGAATAGAGGTTTTATTTAAATACATATCAAGACTAAGTTTCACGCAAGTTTGCTGACAAAAGAGTTCGACTATCAAAACATAGATCGACTGCAGGGTTTAAACAACTTAAATCATAATTAAAAAAAAAATCATCTTAACATGGCGGCGGAATACGAGAAGACTATATGTATGACGACATATAATCTAGGCTCTTTATTTTTCAAAATATTAAGCAACAACCAACATCCGTCGGTAAATACCTCGTCATACAAATCACCTTCTTAACACACGTTTTTAGAAATAACATGCGAGAAATTTTGAGTACTACGATACTCGGTGAACACATACCGAAAACATTTGAAAACTTTGCGGAGATACGGCTATATATGAAAACTTGCCGGAAAACATAATACGAGGATTTTACGAAAACAACTGCGTAAAATGCTAAAAATACCTTTCTTTTCAAAACTCATTTGTGCTACACGAACATTCATAACGGTATGAACCATATCTACAAATAAATAATGGTGATGAGAAAGAGGCCTTCTTTCTCGATCACTTGTAATCGGCATTTTATCAAGGAAAGGCTCGCGATTATATAAATAATCGGCCTTATCAAAGAAATGCGCACGATTACTAATGTGTACACGATTTCACCTTGCGTGAAACCGTAATTCGTCTTTACGAGTAGATGGTAACTTATACTTAAACATTTTTTAAAATCATTTGGCAAGTATCAAAACTTTGTAAAACATACGATATCATGCTTTTCACATATTTTAGTTTAGAAAGCCCACACTGATAAACTTAAGCTTTAAACTTTAAGCTCTAAATACTTGTAGCCCTTTTACTTCACGTTTGCTCAAAACCGCTTCAGCTTGCTAAACTTTTAATCGAAACTTAGGAAAAACGATTTTAGAACAGAGAACTTTATATCGACTAAAACTTCGATATCATACTTGAAATTCTATTCGAATTTCTTCCAAGTCGCAACTTGATGAAATTCGAGAATTCTTATCTTAACTTTTCGAAACGTTCTTAATCTATCTTAATCTATCTAAATTCCTCATTAAGCATCAATATTAATCAATTCTCATACAACATTAACTAAATTAAACATATAAATTCCCCGGAAAATCGGGAAAATCAACCATAAATAGAAAAATCTTTATTTCTTTGAATTAAATTTCCATAAAATTATATAACACTTAATTTTTATTAAGAAGTTCATAATTAGGTCAATTAATTTCTTAATTAAAATTTTATTAATATTTTTATTTATTTATTTTAAATTTTCGGTTATATTAAAATTAAACTGTATTTCTTTAATTATTTTCTCTTCTCTTTTAATTTCTAATATACTTAATTATTATCTTAAGCTCATTTCTTCATTTAATTTCATTCAATTAAGTATTAATCTTTCAACCTAATTTAAGAACCCTAATTCGATTTTCTAGGGTTTCTAGGGTTAATCAAGTTTTTGTTTCATTATCTCTTGATCTAATATACTTCGGTAATCTCATATATCTTTAATTGAATCATCAAACTCATCATATAACATTACATTATTAAGCCTAATTTCCCATATTCTTATTTAATCGGTTATTTTCTCAAAAATGAAATTGGTTTGGAAATTTTTAATTCACTTTCAACATGAAACATTCTTAAAATACTTAACTAAACTCATTCTCCACATATATCATTAAATCAATCATATAATTCATCCATATTCATTATTTCCCATTTTCTTTCTCATTTTCGAAAATTGCCAATTGATAGCTAGGGTTTTCCATGCTTAAATCTAATTACATATTTGATCTTATAATCATATTCTAAGCATAATTCATGAAGAACAAATCATCATTCAATGCATGAATTAAAATTTAGCATTTTCTTCTAAATTTCGGTTTTCAT
>CM062601.1:33699728-33948846 GCA_031470985.1 Agastache rugosa | reverse complement strand
TTGGAGTCGAATAGTCCTAGTGCTCACGGCCGACTTTCCCATATTGGGGTTGAGAGGTGGGCTAGGTCGAAATGTCCGCACCTAGGTACAGCTTGCTTGACCTCCAATGCCGCCGAGGTCTTGAATAATCGTTTATTGTGGGCGAGACGTCCGCGCAACCTCGTTACTTGAGACTTTTCGCACCGTTTTGGAAAACTCGGTTTGATGAGCGACGAGCCGTTGCTATGGCCGTACAACATGAGTTGACAAGAGACTTATGGAAAGTTAGCCGTACAAGCGGAACTCGCTTATCATCTTAGAGTCCGTGAAACCACTACACATGTATATAAGGTCGAAGAAGACAAAAACCTCACCGAGTTGACCTTCAGAGTCGGACATGCGAGTGCCGTGAGTTTGATATGGATAGGATACCTTGTCGTCACGCTTGTGCCGCTATTAGGTAATTTATCATTATTTCTTAATTTTTTAATTATTTGTCATTCAATATAAGAATTATTATTCGTGTGACATTAATTTTTTTGTTATAGGCGTGCCGGCTTAAATGTGTACGATTTCGTTAGTCCCTATTTCAAAACAAGCAACTTAATCGAGACCTATGCAGCTCCTATCATGGCAATTCCACACCCTGATGAGTGGAATGTTCCCGAGGAGATCTCATCAATCATTATCCAACCGCCGGATCACATCCGTCAAGCCGGACGTCCGCGAATGAGTCGTGCTAGGACCGCATTTGAGGATGAGTCGATAAGAACACGTGGACAGTACGCGGAAAGTGCCGAGGGCGGGCCACAACAGTCGCAAGTGCAAAGTTCCTCTCCCCATAGAAGGCGTCGATTTGAATGTCCCTCTAGAAGAATCAAACCAAGATCAAGGAAACCCAAGACGCCGACGACCCAAGGCATGTAGTGTTTGTCGATCTCTTGATCACAACAAATCAAAATGTCCTATGCGCACTGACAGACAAAATTGATATCTTCTTATGTATGAATTGAACTTAGTTTTTTCCTTATGCGCTAGTGATGATTGTTTATGTAGAATAGTTTTTGTGGTTAAATTGGCACGTGGTCCGCACAGTACTCGATGGTGACCTCAATCGAGCGACCCATCGAGTTCACCATCGAGTCAGACATAAAGTCAGGCTCGATGCTGGTAACTCGATCGTGAGCTCGATCGAGTGACCCATCGAGTTCACCATCGAGTCAGACATAAAGTCAGGCTCGATGATGGTCACTCGATGGTGAGCTCGATCTAGAGACATTAAACCCTTATTTGTTCATCACTACTCGATGGTAACCTCGATCGAGTGACCTATCGAGTCAGACATAAAGTCAGGCTCGATGCTGGTAACTCGATAGTGAGCTCGATCGAGTGACCCATCGAGTTCACCATCGAGTCAGACATAAAGTCAGGCTCGATGATGGTCACTCGATGGTGAGCTCGATCTAGAGACATTAAACCCATATTTGTTCATCACTACTCGATGGTTACCTCGATCGAGTGACCCATCGAGTTAACCATCGAGTGTGTCATAAATTCAAACTCGATGGTAAACTCGATGGCACACTCGATGGTAAATCACCATCGAGTAGCAGACAGCCCATTAATTTTCTTCTTATAAAAAACTCGTTCGAATAATATAAAAGGTGCACCGCAATCCAAATATGAAAAGATATTCATAACATTAATAATAACCCCATAAGTTCACAAATTATCTAATCAAGTCCATGACGAACCCTCACACGCTAACCAATAAATCCTAGTCCCTACAAATTTCCTATAGTCCGCAATATACTTGTCATCAATTGATACATCACGATGACAAGCTATCGAATTGATGAGTCGATCAACATACATAAGCGCGTAAGGGCCACAACTAACTCCATCAGTTTGGATGAATTGCTCCTCCTCAGGCATCTTCATTAGCAAAAATGGTGATTTGATCTTGTCCCTTCTTGGATTTTGGGTCCAATAACCTGCTACGGCCAAGAGTCGAGGAAAGAGATCCGTGATGGGCTTCAACTGATTGTTGCGCAAATTATGGTCTCTGTTGTTGTGCATGAACGAGTCATACAACTCCACAAATTCAATCATGCAGACAAATACGTATGGTAACCCAATGATTTTCACCGACGTGGCAAACCGTTATAATCTGTTCATAAAAAAATCAAAATTAAATTAAAACTTTAAAGATAGTATTATCTAAAGATGGTTTTAATTACAAACTTACATGTGCAGCATTATACCAAGGTACTGACGTATGGTGATCCATCCCAGTAACCAAATCCAGAAGATACTTCGGCACTTTCCAAGCCAGTATTCCTGAGGAGCATCATCCTTTTTCTTCTTTCCTTTTCCCTTTCCTTTAACTTCATTGAGAAGTTGCCATTTCTTGTTCATAGAATACTATAAAAAAATAATGATTTCAAATATATATTTATTAAAAATGTGACCTCGATCACTACTCGATGATGGTCACTCGATCGAGGACGATCGAGTTTACCATCGAGTTAACCATCGAGCGTGTCATAATTCAAACTCGATGGTAAACTCGATGGCACACTCGATGGTAAATCACCATCGAGTAGCAGACAGCCCATAATATAAAATGTGACCTCGATCACTACTCGATGGTGACCATCGAGTGAGACAAAAAGTCGGGCTCGATGATGGTCACTCGATCGCGGACGATCGAGTTTACCATCGAGTTAACCATCGAGCGTGTCATAAATTCAAACTCGATGGTAAACTCGATGGCACACTCGATGGTAAATCACCATCGAGTAGCAGACAACCCATAATATAAAAGGTGCACCGCAATCAAATAAATGCTTCGTGGAACAGTAAACTTACAAAAAATGTCGGGCCTACAATAATTGTGCGCGCTCGAGAGACTCCTGTGCCAGTCATTCTATCGAATTTGACTTTGCGCGCATGTACAATAGGTACAAATCTATCACCTGACAAACATTTTCAATATATTATATGATAAATAAACTAAATAATTTATAGACTAAGTTATATGAAGAAAACAAACGAAATCCTTACCTCTGCGGTGAACTCCTTATGAAAATTCTCTAGCTCCTCGAAAAATTCTTGTCCGAGTACATGTTCGTTCTCATATATCGTAACTGTCGAATCGGGGCCTGAAGCTCTAAATTTTTTGTACAAGTGCCTCAATCTCCTCACATTTTGAGGGTCATAGCCACAAAAAGGTTCCATTAAAGGAGCGGTTTGATCTTACGAGGGCCCAAACTTGCCGGATCCAAATTCCTTTGCAAGTTCACGATCAAATTCATTCTCGTTTTCGGATGAGGACCACTCAATATGAACAGTGATGTAAGCGGCTCATAACCCGGACCGAAAGCAATCACTTGGTCCTCTGCAGTAGTAAACCCTTGCATAGTCTCGTGTGTAGGCGGCTCATAACCTGGACCGAAAGCAATCACTTGGCCCACTTGCTCGTGGCACGTGAAGTCCATCTGGCCCTCTGTATGCACTACGGGCCTCTCGTCCGGCCGAGCTCCTCCGGGCCGACAGGAGAGGAAGACCGACGTGGCCGGTCTTCGCCCTCCGCCCGGGCCGAGCTCCTATAGCTCACAAGCAGAGGCGGACCGGCGAGGCAGTCTAAGGGCCTCGGTACTCGGCCGAGGCTCGGGCCGAGTGCGCAGGAGAGGCAGACCGGCGAGGCAGTCTAAGGGCCTCTGGTGCTCATCTGAGGCCTTATATAGCCACCTCTCCTCTGATACACAACAGTAGGCGGCTCTGGTATTGGCATTTGTTCCGGAGGACTCCTGGAACGTCTACTACCGAGGATTTCCTTAAGGCCGCTGAGAACTCTACGAGTTACTCGAGCAATGAGGCCTCCATCAGACTCGTCATGCAACATCTTGGCCAATCTGCGATCAATATAGTCATGTATATCCTTGCCCGAGTCTCGGCAAGGATCTCCGTGCTGACAACATATGAGGCTCGGCATGCCGTCGTCAGTCTGTCTGCGCCGCTTCGGGGCAGAAGTAGCAGGCCTCTCAGACGTAGAAGTCTGTCCCTTCTTTCCTTTATTTTTCACGGCATTCGGCTCTTTCCTCGTTGCAATTTGTACGGGAGGCTTGTATTTAACATGAAACAAATCCCCGTTTTCCAAGGACATGTAGTAGACCTCCCACAACTCTTCGGGATACGGCACAAGCTCTTCTACATTCAACTGCACATAAAATATAAATATTCAGCACCATTGAACCAAGAACCAACAAAAAAAAGAGAAAATACAAAGAGGTTGTTAAATTATTCAAATAAAATATACCTCTCTATCGAAAAATGTGTGAAATCAGTATTGTATGTTCTGGTGTTCCACATCAAACATCGGGGCAGCTTGAGGCTTCGGTCTCGTACACCACAACAAGTCCCCAAGTACGGAATCACCTCATATGACCAAACGCAAAGCCCATACGGGACCGTAGAAGTGGTAAGTGTGTCTCTAACACATCCGGCTTCGTCTCAGCCGTATCAACATAGTAACATAAGGTCTGGTATGTGTAAGCTCCCCACGGAAACAAATCCCACTCGTCCAAGTCCTCGACTAAAGCCCATGCCCAATTCTCTATCACTATATCGTCCCGACAAAGGAGAAAGAGGTAATACATCAACAAATTGCCAGCCTTTATATAGTTCTCAACATCCTTGCCCAGATTTTTAGCTTTGAATTTCGCTCGAAGTTCGCTAACTTTTGTGGGACGACATTTAAAATACTTGTGAAAAATACCATTGGTAGGAATCTCATGATTGTCATTTGGATCGAAATTACTGTAGCCAAAGTGGAGTCCGGTGATCAGGGCATAATCCGGTCCTGTAAAACGAATTATACGCCCACCGATATAAAACCACGACTCTCTCAAAGGTATATCTGGTCCCTGCAACTGTCGAGTCAAGAGGTGGGCGGCAGGCCTTATTTGTGCTACCGTTTCTCTGCTGATCAATCAAACGCCCAATTTGCCCGGTTCTGAACCGCTGCAAAGCGGATTTACCCCCAATGGCCTTCAACGTCGCCAAGATGTCATCAAATACTTTGGCTCGTATGTATAGATTGAGGCCACGAGTAACATGAATTAGGGTTGGTCTCTTCCAAACATAATTAGCCTGCAAAATCAAAATATAAAGATTTTAGCACCATTGTACAAAACATAAATAAAAAAGAACACAAAAACACACCGTTAACTACTCGATGGTGGCCTCGATGGAAGACTCGATCGAGGCCCTCATCGAGTGGACAACACCACACATCCACCATCAAACTACTCGATGGTGGCCTCGATCAAAGACTCGATCGAGGCCCCATCGAGTAGTCAACAGATAACCACTGCCACCATCAAACTACTCGATGGTGGCCTCGATCGAAGACTCGATCGAGGCCCCATCGAGTAGTCAACAGATAACCACTGCCATCATCAAACTACTCGATGGTGGCCTCGATCGAAGACTCGGTCAATCATCTTCCTCGCTACAATCGAGTACCTATGAACTACACAGTCCCTACTGCCTCATTCCTATTATATTTTGTATAATGTGAACTAAAATATCAATAGAATAACTTTTTAAACACTAAGAAAATACAATGTGAAACCAACATCAATACAATAACCATCAATACAATATATCATGTATAATCATCATCTATTGAATTCAACAATAACAATATACATGCAAACAACAACAAAAATTCGAATTTGGGGGGTTAGTGCTCATACCGGGGGCTGTGGTATTTCTTGTTGTTGTGGTACTTCCTCCTCGCCGGCAGCGCTCGAGGTACTATTGGACTCGGTTTCGCTGTCGCCGGAATTCATTTGGTGTCGCCGGAATTAAATTTTCGATCGTGTAGTCGATCGGGTGGAGGGGGCGGACGAAGAGAGAGGTGGAGAGAGAGAGAGAGAAAAGTGGGGACCAATTTTTTTTGTCTTTTCTCCAAAATAGAAGGTATGATTTGGTGGGGTAGGTGGGCCAACATTTATGTGAATTAAATGAAATCTGCCAACATAAATATACTTGACTGTTTTTATTTAAAGAGGTGGACCAATTAAGGGTATTAATGTCTTTTAACCCCAAAATGGCTATATAACTTCTACTTTATGAACTATGGCCATATAACTTGTTCTTTTATGAAAAATGGTTATATAAACTCAGGCCTCTTGTTGGAGATAGTGTGTGTTCTTTTATCTATAATCTATAATAGAGAAAAAATTTCTCTATTATAGAGAAACTCTTGGAGATGCTCTAAATGTGAGACCATTTCTTCACTCACAATTCATTACACCTAACTTTTATTAATTCACGTGCTCACCATTCCGGTGAACATTTATCGTGAACGGAATGAGTATTAAATTAAAATTCTTGATATTATAGTCTAATTAGAAATAAGGCCCAATGCACTCATAAACAATGTCCTCCCTCTGTATATAAATGGGCCGCAGCCCACGAGTACTAGTTTAATAAACACTCGCTGTTAATTCTTGATATTTATTGATATTTTATTTTATTTATATTAATTTTTATAAGGTAATTTTAAACATAGCCCTTTTCTCTCTTTGTAGCCCTTTGTTTGAAAAAAATATAATTATAAATGTACTATTATACCCTATAGCCCTCAATTTGTAATTCAACTACTAATAAAGAAAATCCATAGCGCTCTTTCTACGCAGAAACTTCGGACTACTAAGTTTTTTTTTTTTTTTTTGAGAAGTCAATTACTGAGATTGCCCCCTGAGAATTCTCCTTGAATATTGTAGATCATTATTTAGTACAATCAAATAAATATTACAAATAGGGAGGAGTTCGGTTTTTTTGACTAATTTGTGATTAATTGTCTTAAAAAATATACTGTTGCACTTGTATTGGCGGCTTCACTTTGACTGACGTGTTCGATAATTGCTTGGGATTCCGCTGCTCAATATTTCACCGTTCTAATCATATATATAAAGCCACACAATGTATATAGTGTTTCGGAAAATTCGACAAAGACGTCATATTGTGATAGTTTGTGAATATGTAAGATGGCGGTGACAAGGAATATTGTGTAATGGTTGACGACGTGCTCCGGCATATTGTTGTTGCCACCGGTGAGGATATGTTGGACTTCCATAGATTTCGGCGTAGAGAGTCAAGAAATGACAATCTCATTAAGACATTTTCACAGACACCTTTCATTCACATGAACAACAACACCAAATAACCAAAAATGGCGTTCATCCCAAATTCTTGCCGCGCTATCGTCAATTAGTTGCTCTCTCTCTCTCTCTGTCCCCCCTTCAATTGGTGGTTGTGGTTTTCTTTTAGGAGGCGTTTATTTGAAGAATAGGATAGATTGATAATACATAGGATTGACTATACGAAGGATTAGATGATCAAACAAGTTCAAAAGTAATCAATCCATCAAAATAAACGGTGGATTAACATATACTCCCTCCGTCCCTGATAAGTGTAGTCCACTTTCCTTTTTCGTCCGTCCCCCATAAGTGTGGTCCTTCCTTAAATGGATACGACCCCACTTAAAATTTTACCATTTTACCCTTTAAAAGTAACTAAACTACAACAAAGTGGGTCTCATTCTCCACTCACTACACATCTACCTAACATCCTTCTTAAAACTCATGCCACTCCCTCCGGACCACATTTATCAGGGACGAAGGGAGTACTATTTTTATCTATCTATCCTATCACCCAAAAGTAAACACCCGAGTTTTTGTAGAATTATAAATTGGGGGTTATAGGGTATAATAGTACATTTATAATTATTTTTATTATTTTTCAAATGAATGGGGCTACAAAGAGAAAAAAAATGGACTATGTTTAAAATTACCCATTTTTATATCGTGTGAGTTGTGACCAACTTCAGTTACTGGTCCAGAGTCTATTTACAGTTAATTAATTTAAATTCTTAAACGATCTCAAATGGTGGATCCATTATAAATAAAGCTATTCAGCCACACTGGCCGGTCACACGCGTAAGAAAAAGAAAGTTGACTGTAAAAATGAAAATAATCATATTTCTCCTTACTGGGTGTTGACTTTGTGTGATAGGATAGATAGATAAAATAGTATAGGTTAATCCACTATTTACTTTGATAGATTGATTATTTTTGAACTTATTTGATCATCTAATCCTTCATATAGTCA
The DNA here is from genome assembly GCA_031470985.1 of Agastache rugosa. Lineage (NCBI taxonomy): Eukaryota > Viridiplantae > Streptophyta > Magnoliopsida > Lamiales > Lamiaceae > Agastache > Agastache rugosa. The sequence continues at coordinate 33,940,683 of CM062601.1, read as the reverse complement.
TATGTTTTATCAATATATCATATCACGCAAAGTAAACGCCCATTAGGTATTATGATTCCCGCTTAGAGTATATTTCCTTTTTCAAAACCTATATTACCTTTTTTAGCATGCGTACCGCAAAGGTCCAAATAGCATTACATATATTATATTTCAACTATTAGATGTTGAAATGATAACATTGATTCCTTGGTTTTATTATTTTAATTTTTTTTTCCATAAATTAGGACTATTATACCTACCTGATTGACCTGATTGACTGATGTGGAGTCTAATTAGTGAAGTACTATACATTTGTTGAGATATAATTGCCAATTGGATATGACCATCTCTTAAACCTCTCTAGGTTCAGTCACATTATTTGTCATTCCTTGTCATATTGCTATTTGTTTAATTAAAAGGGGGTGATTGTCAACCTCAACCATACATGTTTAATGGTTGGTTAGTTTGGCTCAATCAACTTTATTAATTTAATTGAGGATGATTTAATCAATCACGTTTCACATATCAACTATTATTGCATATAGATTTTGCTAAAGATTCTAAATAAATTTTGATGGACTTGTATATATAGGGTGGGGAATCTGTTTTTAATTTCTTATTGGTTGTTAATAGATAATAGATAGAAGTGTTAATTTCATAAAAACCACTTTGTAATATCTCATGTAGGATATGATCAATCTTATGCTTCGAAGAATTATAATGTATAATGTACTAGTAAGTAGCCCGTCGAGACTCGACGGAAAATAATTTTATGTTTTAATTTACGTGTATACATTTTAAAAATAATTTTATATCTTATTTAAAAGTTGTGATATTATTCGCGTTAATTATTCATCAAACTTAGAAAATTAATTTTATTTCACGTACCCAAATTTATTATTAGGAATGACAATGGATCGGGTATATTCATTCATTATGTATTTTTTAAATCTAAATTTGTTTAGAATTTTTTTGCATGTTTGTCCTAATCTCGGTTAAAATAGTGACTTTACTGTATATACGCGTCTCAAATCCGTTGAGTAATACTCGATAAAAATATGAACACTCCAAGTAAAATTAATTAAAATTAGTAAAAATCCTTCTTTCTATGTTATTTGAACCGTCTCGTTGTTTTATGCTAAATTACTCGATAAAAATCTAAACAAAGTTAATATTAATTAAAATTTGTAAAAATTCAACTTTTTAAGTATATTTGAACCGTCTCGTTGGTTCATGCTAAATCGATATCTCTAATCTTTGCCAAAATACGAAAAAAAAAATGTTTACATCTTCAAAGTAATATTAATTAAAATTAGTAAATTCGACGGGAAATAACTTTTATGTTTTAATTTATTTGTATATATTTTAAAAATATTTTTATATCTTATTTAAAAGTTGTGATATTGTTCGCGTTAATTATTAATCAAACTTAGAAAATTAATTTTATTTCACGTATCTAAATTTATAATTATGAATGATAATGGATCGAGTATACTCATTCATTATATTTTTTTAAATCTAAATTTGTTTATAATTTTTCTACATGTTCGTCCTAATTTCGATTAAAATAGTGACTTTACTGTACATATCAGTCTCAAATCCGTTGAGGAATACTCGATAAAAATATGAACACTCCAAGTAAAATTAATTAAAATTAGTAAAAATCCTTCTTCCTATGTTATTTGAACCGTCTTGTTGGTTTATGCTAAATTACTCGATAAAAATATAAACAAAGTTAATATTAATTAAAATTTCTAAAAATTCTTCTTTTTAATTATATTTGATCCATGTCGTTGGTTCATGCTAAATTGATATATCTAATCTTTGCCAAAATGCTGAAAAAAAATGTTTACATCTTCAAAGTAATATTAATTAAAATTAGTAAAAATCATTCTTTGTATGTTATTTGAACCGTCTCGTTGATTTATGCTAAATTACTCGATAAAAATCTAAACAAAATTAATATTAATTAAAATTAGTAAAAATCCTTCTTTTTAAGTATATTTGAACCGTCTCGTTAGTTCATATTAAATCGATATCTTTAATCATTGTCAAAATGCGGAAAAAATATATTTACATTTTCAAGTTTTTTTGTTCTTTTCTTTAGCTATTTATCCCACATTTGATTCAATGTATATATAATCTAGAAAATACTAATCGAAGTTTTTAGAAAAACATGAATGAAAAATGAAAAGGATTCCATATAGACATGTTGATTAAATATATTTATTTAGTCTTCATAGGGATTTTCATTTACAAATTTTCTATAGATTATTATATATGAATTAAGAATGTATAAAATAATAATTTATAAGAATGCATTCCGAAATTATTATTATTTTAATATGCATAATAGAAGAAATTAATTAAATAGAGGGAAAGATAAATATGAGATGTGATTAATAGATAAACATGTGATATTTCAAGAATATGAAATTAATATAAAACTTTAATAAATTAGAATATATATGAATTAAAATTAGACAAAATACCAGAATAAAGGAAAATCTGAAAAAAGTAAATATCAGCCCGTCGAAATTCGACGGGAAATAACTTGATGTTTTAATTTATATGTATATATTTTAAAAATAATTTTATAACTTATTTAAAAGTTGTGATATTAATAACTTTATGTTTTAATTTATATGTATACATTTTAAAAATAATTTTATATCTTATTTAGAAGTTGTGATATTGTTCGCATTAATTATTAATCAAATTTAATAAATTAATTTTATTTCACGTATCTAAATTTATAATTAGGAATGACAATGAATCGAGTAACTCATTTATTATGTATCTAAATCTAAATTTATTTAGAATTTTTCTACATGTTCGTCCTAATCTCGGTTAAAATAGTGATTTTACTGTACATACTCGTCTCAAATCCGTTGGGTAATACTCGATAAAAATATGAACACTACAGGTAATATTAATTAAAATTAGTAAAAATTATTCTTTCTATGTTATTTGAACTGTCTCGTTGGTTTATTCTAAATTACTCGATAAAAATATAAACAAAGTTAATATTAATTAAAATTAGTAAAAATCCTTCCTTTTTAAGTATATTTGAACCGTCTCGTTGGTTCATGTTAAATCGATATCTCTAATCTTTGCCAAAATGCGGAAAAAAATATGTTTACATCTTCAAATTAATATTAATTAAAATTAGTAAAAATCCTTTTTTCTATGTTATTTGAACCATCTCGTTGGTTTATGCTAAATTATTCAATAAAAATCTAAACAAAGTTAATATTAAATAAAATCAGTAGAAATTCTTCTTTTTAAGTATATTTGAACCGTCTCTTTAGTTCATGCTAATTAAATCGATATCTCTAATCTTTGCCAAAATGTGGGAAAAAAATATGTTTACATCTAGTTTTTTTGTTCTTTTTTTAGCTATCTATCTCATATTTGATTCAATGTATATATTTTCTAGCAAGCACTAATCGAAGTTTTTAGAAAAATATGAAAGAAAAATGAAAAAAGATTCCATATAAACATGTTGATTAAATATATTTACTTAGTCTTCATAGGGATTTTCTTAGTCTTATTATTATATATGAATTAAGAATGTATAAAATAAGGATTTATAAGAATGTATTCTGAAATTATTATTATTTTAATATGTGTAATAGAAGAAATTAATTAAATAGAGGGAAAAATAAATATGAGATGTGATTAATAGATAAACATGTGATATTTTAAGAATATAAAATTAATAAAAATAAAGATTAGAATATATATGAATTAAAATTAGACAAATTACCAGAATACATGAAAATCTGAACGGAGTACCGTAGAGGGGGCAGGTTTATTTTCGTATTAGTAATAGATGTGAATGATTTGTTTAGTTATTCAAGTTCAAAACAAAAACTTTTTCTTTTTTTTAATTATTCGAAATTTTTTATAAATAATTTGACTTTGGATTGGATGAATACTCTTTTTGCAATGTTTCTAGTAAGTAGCCCGTTGAAATTCGACGGGAAATATATTTATGTTTTAATTTATATGAATATATTTAAGAAATAATTTTATATCTTATTTAAAAGTTGTGATATTGTTCGCGTTAATTATTAATCAAACTTAGAAAATTAATTATTTAAAGTATCTAAATTTATAATTAGGAATTATAATGGATCATGTATACTCATTCATTATGTATTTTTTTAAAATCTAAATTTGTTTAGAATTTTTCAACATGTTCGTTCTAATCTCGGTTAAAATAGTGATTTTACTGTACATATTCGTTTCAAATCCATTGAGTAATACTCGATAAAAATATGAACACTCCAAGTAAAATTAATAAAAATTAGTAAAAATCATTCTTTCTATGTTACTTGAACCGTCTCGTTGGTTTATGCTACATTATTTGATAAAAATCTAAACAAAATTAATATTAATTAAAATTAGTAAAAATCCTTCTTTTTAAGTATATTTGAACCGTCTCGTTAGTTCATGTTAAATCGATATCCATATCTTTGCCAAAATGCGGAAAAAAAATATGTTTATATCTTCAAGTTTTTTTGTTCTTTTCTTTAGCTACCTATCCCAAATTTGATTCAATGTATATATTTTCTAGAAAGCATTAATCGAAGTTTTTAGAAAAATATGAATGAAAAATGAAAATGATTCCATATAGACATGTTGATTAAATATATTTATTTAGTCTTCATAGGGATTTTCATTTACAAATTTTCTATAGATTATTATATATGAATTAAGAATGTATAAAATAATTATTTATAAGAATGCATTCCGAAATTATTATTATTTTAATATGCATAATAGAAGAAATTAATTAAATAGATGGATAGATAAATATGAGATGTGATTAATAGATAAATATGTGATATTTCAAGAATATGAAATTAATAAAATTTTAATTAATAAAAATAAAAATTAGAATATATATGAATTAAAATTAGACAAATTACCAGAATAAAGGAAAATCTGAACGGATCATGTAGGAATTCGACGGGAAATAATTTTATGTTTTAATTTATATGTATATATTTTAAAAATAATTTTATATCTTATTTAAAAGTTGTGATATTGTTCGCGTTAATTATTAATCAAAAAGTAATTTATTTCACGTATCTAAATTTATAATTAGGAATGATAATGGATCGGGTATACTCAATCATTAACATCCCAAGTAAAATTAATTAAAATTGGTAAAAATTATTTTTTCTATATTATTTGAACTGTCTTGTTGGTTTATGTTAAATTACTCGATAAAAATCTAAATAAAGTTAAAATTAATTAAAATTTGTAAAAAATATTATTTTTAAGTATATTTGAATCGTCTCGTTGGTTTATGCTAAATCGATATCTCTAATCCTTGCCAAAATGAAGAAAAAAAATATTTACATCTTCAAAATAATATTAATTAAAATTAATAAAAATCATTCTTTCTATGTTATTTGAACCGTCTTGTTGATTTATGCTAAATTACTCGATAAAAATATAAACAAAGTTAATATTTATTAAAATTAGTAAAAATCCTTCTTTTTAAGTATATTTTAACCGTCTCGTTAGTTCATGTTAAATCGATATCTCTAATCTTTGTCAAAATGCCGAAAAAAATTTGTTTACATCTTCAAATTTTTTTGTTCTTTTCTTTAGCTACCTATCCCATGTACATTTGATTCAATGTATATATTTTATAGAAAGCACTAATCGAATTTTTAGAAAAACATGAATGAAAAATAAAAAGGATTTTATATAGACATGTTGATTAAATATATTTATTTAGTCTTCATAGGAATTTTCATTTACAAATTTTCTATAGATTATCATATATGAATTAAGAATGTATAAAATAAGGGTTTATAAGAATGCATTCCGAAATTGTTATTATTTTAATATGGATAATAGAAGAATTTAATTAAATAGAAGGAAAGATAAATATGAGATGTGATTAATAGATAAACATGTGATATTTCAAGAATATAAAATTAATAAAACTAAAAATTAGAATATATATGAATTAAAATTAGACAAATTACCAGAATAAAGGAAAATTTGAATGGAGCACCGTGGATAAGACAGCTTTATTTTCGTATTAGTAATAGATTCGTATATTTCATTATGCAGCCAGTCTTATCGTACGGTGACTACCACTACAAAAAATACTGTATTTACCGAGGGAATTACCGAGGGCCGCAATATCCATCGGTAATTTCCGACGGAAAAAACACGGGTCGGCTAAAAATAAAATACCGACGAATTACCGACGGGCGCTTCCCGGGTTTGTTTGTGCCAGAATTACCAAGGGATAAATCCGTCGCTATATTACCGAGGGAAATATCCCTCGGTAAATGATTATAAATTAATAAAAAAATAATTATTTACTATACCGACGGAATTAATCCCTCGGTTAATATACCGAGGGAATATTCTGTCGGTAAAATATTTTAAATTAATTTTAAAAAAAATATTACTTTTACCGACGGAATTAATCTCTCGGTAAATATACCGAGGGCAAAATCCGTCGATAAATTATTTTAAATTAATTTAAAAAAATATTACTTTTTACCGACGGAATTAGAGTACAGAGTTATTTTAGGACTTTAACTTTTGTCATTTTGCAAAAGTATGACACATTTTTCCCAATTATAGGATAAAATTTAAAAAATTAATCATCATCGGAGATTTGGGCTCAATTTATGATGGTCGGGCTAAGTTCAACGTGTGCTCAATTAAAGGGCCCGATGCCCATGTGTCTGCCCATGTGTCATGTAGTATCCCGTCTTTCTTAAGTAATTAAAATAATTAATCTTCTGAGAAAGACAAGAATTTTAGAAAAATAAAGATTTTTCTTTCTGAAAATTTTATCCGACAGATATATTCTACCGGAAAAATGAGTTTTAATTAATTTTTATCGTCTCGGTTAATCCGAAACGAAGAAGTTTTTACATTTATCAATAGATGATAAATGTTTAGTCATTAATTGACAAGAAGAAGAATTTAATTTAATTACGTGAAATTTTACGTAATTAATCGCTTAAAAATTTAGTTTCGGTCGATTTGAAAATGCTTCAAATCTCCGATTCTTTCTGTGAGATTTTTATCTAAGGTTCGTGAAACCTTAATCTTAATTACTGTGTTGAGAAATTAGAGAATTATTAGAAGATTAATTAGTTATTAATTAATTGAATTAATAACTAATTAAATGAATTAACCAAAACTTAGCTATTAAGTTTTAATTTAATAATAACCTAACCTATACATCTAGACCTAGGTTATAACTATTATATGAGGATTATTACTCTCATATCTCTCTCTTCATTCACGCACACACACAACAAACAACAGCAAACAGCAGCCTCTCTCTCTCCCTCTCGATCATCTCTTCTCTCTCAATACACACACTCACACACACTTAAGAACACCATCTTGATCTTCAAGCTCAAAGATTTCAACTTCTAGCAATCCTCTCAAGTAGTCAAGTAAGCTTAGATTCTTCTCTTCCAAGCTCTTGATTCATGTCTTTGGTGGAAGAATTATATATATATATATGTGTCGAAAATTTGTAAGAAATATGAAGAAGTAGTTGGATGATCTTGATTTCTTAGAATGATGTTTATATGATGATTTTATGATCAAATATTAAGCTTAAGATGATGCATGAAGAATTCTAGTTATGAATATATATATGTCGATTATTTTGGGAGAAACCTTAGAAATGATTAGTAAATCTTCATGTCTTAATATGATGCTTATATCATGATTATATGATGAATTGTGTGATTAAATTAGAAAAATCAAAACCCTAACCCTAAGTTGCATGAAAATCGAAATTTAGAAGAAAATGCTAAATATTAATTCATGCATTGAATGATGATTTGTTCTTCATGAATTATGCTTAGAATATGATTATAAGATCAAATATGTAATTAGATTTAAGCATGGAAAACCCTAGCTATCAATTGGCAATTTTCGAAAATGAGAAGAAAATGGGAAATAATGAATACATGAATTATATGATTGATTTAATGATATAAATGAGTTTAATTAAGTATTTTAAGAATGTTTCATGTTGGAAGTAATTAAAAATTTCCAACCAATTTTATTTTGAGAAAATAACCGATTAAATAAGAATATAAATTAGGGTTTAATAATGTAATGTTATATGGTGAGTTTGATGATTCAATTAAAGATATATGAGATTAATGAAGAATATTAGATCAAGAGATAATGAAACAAAAGCTTGATTAACCCTAGAAACCCTAGAAAATCGAATTAGGGTTCTTAAATTAGGGTTGGAAGATTAATACTTAATTGAATGAAATTAAATGAAGAAATGAATTTAAGATGATAATTAAGTATAATAGAAATTAAAAAGAAGAGAAAATAATTCTAGAAATCCTAGAAATGAAAACTACCGAAAATATTAAATAAATAAATAAAATATTAATTAAATTTTAATTAAGAAATTAATTGCATTTATGAACTTCTTAATAAAAATTAAGTGTTATATAATTTTATGGAAATTTAATTCAAAGAAATAAAGATTTTTCTATTTATGGTTGATTTTCCCGATTTGGGAATTTATATGTTTAATTGAGTTAATGTGTGTATTTAAAGTATAATTATGTTTGTTATAATTAAATAAAGGTATAGAATTTAATTGAGAATTTTCTGAATCCGTTAGACGGATTAAAATCGATTTAGTCAGTTGTGATGAATAGTAGTTTATAAATATTAATGTTGTATGAGAATTGATTAATATTGATGCTTAATGAGGAATTTAGATAGATTAAGATAGATTAAGAACGTTTGAAAAGTTAAGATAGGAATTCTCGAATTTCATCAAGTTACGACGTAGAAATTCGGATAGAATTTCGTTAAGGATATCGAAGTCGTTAGTCGATAAAAGCTCGTTCTAAAATCGTTATTCCGTTTCGATTAAAGGAGCAAGCGGAAGCGGGAGCAAGTAAAAGGGCTACAAGCGTTAGAGCTTAAAGTTTAAAGCTTAAGTTTATCAGGTGGGCTTTCTAAACTAAAATATGTGAAAAGCATGATATCGTATATTTTACAAAGTTTTGATACTTGCCAAATGATTTTAAAAAAAATGTTTAAGTATGTTACCATCTACTTCAGAAAGACGAATTCGGTTTCACGCAAGGTGAAATTCGTGTACACATTGGTAATCGTGCGCATTTCTTTGATAGGCCGATTATTCATAATCGTGAGCCTTTCCTTGATATGCCGATTACAAGTGATTGAGAAAGAGGCCTCTTTCTCATCACCATTATTTATTTGTAGATATGGTTCATATCGTTATAAATGTCTCAGACAAATGAGTTTTGAAAAGAAAATATTTTTAGCATTTTACGAGTTGTTTTCGAAAATCCTCGTATTATGTTTTCCGGCAAGTTTTCATATATAGCCGTATTCAAAGCAAAGTTTTCAAATGTTTTCGGCATGTGTTCACTGAGTACGTAGTACTCAGCCCTGCATGTTATTTCTAAAACGTGCAGGTTAGCAGGGATGCAGATGACGAGGCTGGATGGATGTTGGTTGTTGTTGTTAATATTTTGAAAAATAAAGAGCCTAGATTATATGTCGTCATACATATAGTCTTTCGTATTCCGCTGCCATGTTAAGATGATTTTCTTTTAAATTATGATGAAGTTGTTTAAACCCTAGAGTCGATCTATGTTTTGATAGTCGAACTCTTTTGTCACAGTTTGCGTGAAACTTAGTCTTGATATGTATTTAATAAAATCTCTATTCCATGAAGCTTTGTCGAACTCGAAACATTTTTTCTTTATCTTGTTTTCTTGATCCTCAAATAAATTCGTCATTTTCTTGATCAATTGTCGGTTATTTGGTTGATCAGGTCTTTTGATTCCAAGTGAATTGAGTTATGTTTATTGATATGTATGTCATATTGATTTCAGTTGATCGTCTCGAGTCATATATGTCACATTATTCTAAAATGGTGAATTGTTGAGTATGGTTATTCTTTTGAATGATAGCCGGGTCGCTATCTTAATTTCCTTTGTTAATCATAAATTGTGTAAGTCGTGGGACCTACCGGCCTTGACATCTAATATCGAGGTTCGGGCTGCGACAGAGTGGTATCAGAGCCGACTGCTCTGAATAATATTTTCTAAAATCTAGTCTATTTGAAACCCTAGATTAGTTTAGAGCAATGTCTTCTGCTCCAAGTTGTTTTCTGAAAATCTAGTCTGGTTTGAATTCCTAGACTAGTTAGTTTTTAACAACAACTGAAGTCCAGCATCTCTCATCTCATCCAGCTATCCAGGTACGAATTTCAACCGTTTCTAGTTATAAAGTTTGGAAGTTGAAGTATATATATAATTGTTATGTTTTAGCCTCTAATGTGATTGGTTGTTGGTGATCAATCATAAGCGAGATAATGGATCCGTTGTGCAAGCAAGTTGAGTATTTATCTGTGGAATGTAACATGAGCCTGGAACACCCTTTTGGAAGCGACATTGAGTATGTTGAGACAGTGGATTCTCAAAACTATTCGTAATTTCAGTTTAGTTAATTATTTAAATTTTCTTTTATAGGATGTCCAACTCTAGAAGCGTAGCAGCGATGATTGAATTTCACCACATACATATGAGCTACACAGAAACCCTAGCAGAGTTTTTAGCTCGGTACCATGGGGTTTGGATGGACATCCATGAATCAAATATCTCGGGAGTTATTGGTATAGTTAGGCTAGTTCCTCTGCTTCCTGAAAATTTGGCAGAGTGGGCGGCATCGATTGCTGCAAGGTACGTTACTCCCCAATTTTGGGATGGTGTCTTGTTTGGAGATTGCAGAGCGTTCATAGCTGCAATTAGTACTCAATATATGTGTTTTTCGTACCCACCTCCTGGACCATATCAGCCATTGATTCCTGTTGGTGAGTTTGGTTTACAACATCTCATGCCCCAAGATTACCCTATTCTGGATCAGAATCCTCCTAAAAATCCCGAACCTATTGCTTCTCCCATCCATGGAGATAATGGATTTGATGCTAACTCTTTTCTTGTTGAGCCATTGGCAAATGGCTATGTTTCGTCTCCCTCCCAAATCGAGACTCAAACCTTTGTTCCTGAGCCTTCTGTTTTGCCTAACGGCGTAGCCTCAGCTTCTTTTGTTGAGGAAGTTCCAAATGATCCTTCCGTTGAAACATTGCAAGCTTTGAATTCTTCAGAGCTTGATGCCATAGTTGGAGCTCAACCTATTCTATTTGACCCTAATGTGGCTAGCACCTCTGGACCACGTCACTATGATAGTGACGAGGATAACATTGATCCAGAAGTTGGACCAACCGAAGGATATTTCCACCTCCGTAGAATACCATTTACTCATTTAAGTTTTCAGCCTAGCTTTAGGCCGTCGCCGGGAGAGGATATTACTTATGCCCCTCGTGTGACTTTGGACGGAGTGGAGAGGGCAGAGGAGAGCACGGAAACGGAAGAAGAAGATCCAAGTGAGGAGGATCCGAGAGACGACGAAGAGGAGGAAGAAGAAGAGGATCCGTCAGAGGATGAGCAGTGAAGGGAAGTGTGGGGAAGTTGATAAAAAAAAAAAGATAATGATGTAAATATATGTAATAGACTAGTAAGCGAACAACTTTTAACATTTATGTTGTAAATAAGTTCTTGTACATAGAAGCATAATATGATAGCATAGCAAATCGGAAGCGAAGTAGAATTCCGCTCCGATAAAAACATTTTGCGTGATGTTAGAAAATCACGGTTCATATAGGGAATTTTTGGGTGTAAATAATTCCCTACCTTTTGTAAAAGTCCTCAAAGAGGCAAATTTTCCTACTAAATGAAGAAGTAAGTTGAGCAAAGATCAACTGGATAAATCAAGCTGGCTGGAAAATCAAAGCTAGCTGGAAAACTGAATGGGCCGGAAAACCGAATGGGAAAAATCGAATGACCGGGACCACTCGAGTAAATCCAATGATCGAGTCCAAATGAGTAAATCCAATGATCGAGTTCAAATTTCGGTAATTCCAGCTGAGTAAATCCAATTGATCGAGTCCAACAGGTAATTCCAGGCCGAGTCACTGAGTAAATCCACTGATCGGGTCCAACAGGTAATTCAATTCGGCCGAGTCACTGAGTAAATCCACTGATCGGGTCCAATGGTAATTCCTCGAGTCAATGAGTAATCCAAATTGATCGGGTCCACTGGTAATTCCAAATGGCCGAGTCACCGAGTAAATCCAATGACCGGGTCCACTGGGTAATTCCAAATTGGCCGAGTCACTGAGTAATTCCAAATTGATCGAGTCCAACAGTAAATCCAAATGACCGAGTTCATCAGTAATTCAAATTTGAGTGAATCCAGCTGACTGAGGTTTAGATAATAGAAGTTAAAGTAAAGAAGTGAGGTTTAAGGAATGGAAAAAGATCGATTAAAAGCTCGGACGAAGAAAACAAGACAAAGCGTCGAACCGGCATCGGGCGCGACCACAGCGCGCGGCGCGCCAGCCCCACGACAATTTCAGCATTGGGCGCGGGTTGGTGTAGCGCGGGACAATCCGCCGGAGGTCAAGTCGCGCGCGCATGAAGGAAATCTCTTCATGGCCGCGCGACGTCTGTGCGCGGGACGGCGATCTTAGCACGAGATAGTTCGATCCAGCGCCGGGGTTTATTCGTCCATTCCGTTGTCGTTCGTAGTTGTTCATTCTTCGTTTATTTTGTTCGTAGTTCGTTTCGTTGTAGTTCATTTCATTCTTCGTTAGTTTCGTCCGTTAATCGTTTCGTTCATTATTAGACTATCATTAGTTTAGTGCGTCGTTCGTTTTATTCGTTCCATTAGTTATTCGCTATCGTTAGCTTAGTTAGTAATTATTCAGTTAAAAAAAAAAAAATGTTGAGATAAAGTTAAAAATCTCAAAAGAGATTTATGAGGAAGTTTGTACATCAAGATGATATTATTCATCTCTTGATTATAAAGAATGAAGAGCTAATTAAATAAATAGGTATATATAATAATTACTACAGGAAAAACATTTTTTAGTGATTATTTGATGATAAGCGTGAATCTTTTGATTCATTAAAGTTATGATAAAGTTTATATGCCAAGATGATGCTATTATTTCCTTGAAATATTAGGAATATATATTAGCTAAATTTTACTTAGCAAAGATAAGTATGAAAAATATGTGTTCTTGAAATATTTTTGTGATTATAGTAATGAATGAATTGTTGATTCATTATCTATGACAATAGTGAATTGTTTAAATTATTCATGATGATAATAAGAAGTTAAATTATGGGATTACAATGTATGATGATGTTTGTGAATCTTTGATTCATTAAATAGTATGAGCCTGTTAGATGTAATTGAAAGTTTTGATAAGCATGAATGGTGATGAGTATGAATGGTGTGATTCATTAAAAGTACGATGAGTATATTATGCATTAAAGAGGTTATAAGAAAATTTTTCTAAATTCTAAAACCTAGAAAAATTTATTTCCCTTAAAATACTTTTTAAAGAAAGAAGAATTTTTATTAAAGAATAAGACTTTGTTAGAAAGAAAGAATAATTCGAATGAAAATCCTGGTTAATTAGAAAATGCCGCCAAGAGGTAGACCAAGAGGCCGAGGTCGAGGAAGGGTTGAAGATGAAACCGAAAGAGAACCTACCCCACCCCCTCCTCAACCTGAAAGGAGAATAGAAGAATTATTTTTGCGGCAAAATCCTCCAACTCTCGATGGAAGAGGAAGTCCTTCAGAAGCCGAAGAGTGGATTCGTGCGCTGGAAAGAATTTTCCGTTTTCTTCGATGTACGGATCAAGAACGTCTAACATGCATGTCTTATCAGCTCAAGGGATCTGCGGATTACTGGTGGGAAGCTCGTCAAAGGGCATATACCCCTGAACAACTGGAGAACCTGACGTGGGAACAATTTAAGGATGCTTTGTTCGAAAAATTCGTTCCTCGAAGTTATCGAAAGCGAGAAGGAGAATGAGTTTGCTAATCTCAAGCAAGGTAAGAAGTCGTAGCCGACTATGATCGCGAATTTTGTGATTTGGCACGTTTTGCTCAAGATAAGGTGGACACGTACGAGAAAATGGCTGAACTTTTCCGAGCAGGTCTTCGGCAGAAATAAGAATCGTTTCCGGCTACCAAAGTGCATTATCGTATGCCGAGACTTTAAACGAGCTTTGGATATGGAATTGGCAATGCAGCCGGATAAGTCTTCTCGGACTTCAAGCCACACAAGTTCAAACCCCAAAGGATGTGACAAATCCGCGGTCGTTCAACCAAAGTCGAAACGAAAATGGAATTTTGGAAGTCAACCTAGTAAGAAGCCCCGGCAAGGACAAAGAAGGACAACAACGTCATCAACAAAGAAGAATTTAATCAAGGACGATTCAAACAGCCTTTCGTCAATCAAGGCAGTTCATCTCAAACTTATCAAGGAATGTCTCCATGTTCCAAGTGTGGCAAGATGCATCAAGGGATATGCAAGGCTGGAAGTAATAGCTGCTATACTTGTGGTCAAGTTGGTCATTATTCGTATCAAGGTTCCAACTAAACCGCAAGGAGCAGGAGGGAATAGAACATTTCGTAACCAAATTTCGAAATTGAAGGCAATAGCAGTTGTTTCTCAAAGAACGGCAACAAGCAACAAAATCGCCAAGGGCCGCGATTCCAAAGAAAAGCAAAAGCAACCCCAAAGCAATCGAGAATGGAACCCCAAAGAAGAATATCAAAGGGTTTTTGCTCTTGATCAAAAGCCGTTCGACAAAGATCAAGGAAATTTGACAGGTATGGGGCAATTAAATGGCATACCTGTTATAATTTTATTTGATACTGGTGCATCGCATTCATTTATATCAGATGCATGCGTAGATAATCTTGGTCTTAAAATAGAACGTGCTAGTCAAGACTTGAGAGTAACAACACCGTTAGGTAAATCTACCTCAGTTACTCGCATCTGTCCTAATATAGAGATTGAATTAGGATCTCTCAAGATGTTAGCGAAAACCCTAAATTTAATTAAAATGTGGGATATAGATATTATCTTGGGAATGGATTGGTTGACCGAGAATTTTGCAAGCATTCAATGCAAGTAAAGGCAAATTTCATTTCATATGCCTGGTCAGGAACCAACTCTATTTTTCGGGATAGAAAGAAGTTGTAAGAAATCGCCGATTATTTCGGCAGTTCAAGCAAGGAGAGTGTTGAAAAAGAAAGATGTGAAAGCATATCTTATCTATCTCAACAAGAAGGAAGATAAGGAGAGCAGCATCGAAGATGTAGCTGTAGTAAAAGAATTTCAAGACGTATTTCCACAAGTTTTGCCAGGATTGCCACCAGATAGGCAAGTAGAGTTCACAATAGATCTTGAACCAGGATCAGCTCCTGTTTCCAAGTCACCATTCAGAATGGCTCCAAAGGAGTTGCAAGAATTGAAATTTCAACTGCAAGAGTTACTTGACCTAGGTTTCATTAGACCTAGTGTTTCTCCGTGGGGAGCACCAATTCTGTTTGTTAAAAAGAAGGATGGTAGTTTGAGGATGTGCATCGACTACCGAGAATTAAACAAATTGACCTTAAAGAATAAATATCCTTTGCCGAGAATAGATGATCTATTTGATCAGCTCAGAGGAGCAAGTGTATTCTCGAAGATTGATCTGAAATCTGGTTATCACCAATTGAAGGTCAAGCAAGAAGATATTTCCAAGACAGCTTTCAGAACAAGATATGGCCACTACGAGTTTGTAGTAATGCCATTTGGTGTGACAAATGCTCCAAAGAAGTATTTATGGATCTCATGAATCGAGTATTTCATGAATTCTTGGACAAGTTTGTCGTAGTTTTCATTGATGATATTCTCGTGTATTCAAAGAATGAATTAGAACACGAGGAACATCTTCGAACTGTTCTGGAAAGGTTGAGAACCGAAAGATTGTATGCAAAATTTAGTAAATGTGAATTTTGGCTAAGAGAAGTACATTTCCTTGGACATGTTGTATCTCCTGAAGGAATCAAAGTTGACCCTTCAAAAGTACAAGCAGTTCAGGAATGGAAAGCTCCAACCACACCACATGAAATTAGGAGTTTCTTAGGTCTAGCAGGCTACTATCGGAGATTTATCGAAGGATTCTCCAAAATAGCTAAGCCAATGACCCATCTCCTAAAGAAAGAATCAAAATTCAAATGGTCAGAAGAATGTGAGGAAAGTTTCCAAGAACTTAAAAAGAGATTGACCACTGCCCCAGTACTATCAGTTCCAGATTCGGATAAAGATTATGCTGTTTACACAGATGCATCAAAGAACGGACTAGGTTGTGTCCTGATGCAAGAAGGAAGAGTTATTGCATATGCTTCTAGACAGCTTAGACCTCATGAAATAAACTATCCAACTCATGATTTGGAACTAGCAGCAGTAGTACATGCTTTAAAAATCTGGAGACACCATCTTTATGGAACGAAATGTGAAATCTTCACAGATCACAAGAGTCTCAAATATTTCTTTGAGCAGAAAGAATTAAATATGAGACAAAGAAGATGGCTCGAGTTAGTTAAAGACTACGATTGTAAAATTTCCTATCATCCAGGAAAAGCAAATGTAGTTGCTGATAGGAAAATCGGAATTTGGATTTCTTCTAACTCAAGAGAAAGAACTCATTAAGAGTTTCGAAGAACTGAGGTTAGAAGTAATTCTACCTCCGCAATCTGTTGAGCAAATGGTTGCAGCTATGGAAATAATTCCAGATTTAAGATTGAGAATTTCCAATGCTCAAAGAAAAGACGAGAAATTGGAAAAGTTACGAATGAAAATTCGTCAAGAGAAAAATGAAAATTTTAAGGAGGCAGGAGATAATGTTCTCCTGTATCGAGGAAGAATTTGTGTGCCGAATGATGAAGAATTAAGGAATGAAATCATGAGCGAAGCTCATGAAACTCCTTATTCAGCTCACCCTGGAGGCACCAAAATGTATCAAGATTTGAAACAAACATTTTGGTGGGAAGGAATGAAAAGAGACATAGCTTCTTTTGTGGAAAGATGTTTAGCCTGTCAGCAAGTAAAGGCATTGCATCAGAGACCCTATGGGAAGCTACAACCTTTAGATATTCCAGAGTGGAAATGAGATAAAATTACCATGGATTTTGTAACTGGGTTACCTAGATCCAAACGAGGAAATACAGCGATATGGGTAATAGTGGATAGATTGACAAAATCTGCACACTTTATACCTATTCCCATAACTTATGGCGCAGATAAGTTAGCTCAGCTGTACGTGCGAGAAATTGTGCGATTGCACGGAGTACCTAAGTCGATCACTTCGGATCGAGACTCAAAATTTACTTCTCATTTTTGGAGAAGTATGCAAGAAGAATTAGGTACCAAATTGAACTTCAAGACGGCTTTTCATCCTCAAACGGATGGTCAATCGAAAGAACCATTCAGGATCTTGGAGGATATGTTGAGAATCGTTGTTTTAGATCGAGGAAGTCAATGGGAGCAAATTTTACCTCTTGTTGAATTTGCTTACAACAACAGTTATCAAATGACGATTGGCATGGCGCCCTACGAAGCCCTTTATGGAAAGAAGTGTAGATCTCCGCTCCATTGGGATGATGTGGGCGAGAGAAAAATATTAGGGCCTGATTCAGTGGAAGAAATGATAAAGATTGTGCGTCAAATCAAACAAAGAATTAAAGAAACACAAGACCGTCAGAAGTCTTATGCTGACGTCAGAAGATCAGCATTAGAATTCAATGTGGGTGATAAAGTTTTCTTGAAAGTTTCGCCTTCAAGAGGAATTCAACGATTTGGTGTTAAAGGAAAGCTTAAGCCTCGCTACATAGGACCATATGAAATTCTGGAAAGAATAGGTCAAGTAGCATATAAGCTAGCTTTACCGCCAAGTTTTGGAGATTCACATAACGTGTTTCATGTATCTCAGTTGCGGAGATATATGTTTGATCCTAAGCACGTCATTCGTCGAGAAGAAGTAGTCCTTGAACCAGATCTCAGTTATGAAGAGAAACCTGAAGCGATTTTGGATCGGAAGGTCCAACAGCTTAGAAATAAGTCGATCGCGTCAGTAAAAATCAAATGGAGGCATCATGGACTAGAAGAAGCAACATGGGAGTTAGAAAGCAAAATGAGAGAAAAGTATCCCGAACTTTTCCGAGAGGTAAGCAAATTTCGGGACGAAATTTATTTTTAGGGGGAGAGAATGTAGTATCCCGTCTTTCTTAAGTAATTAAAATAATTAATCTTCTGAGAAAGACAAGAATTTTAGTAAAATAAAGATTTTTCTTTCCGAAAATTTTATCCGGCAGATATATTCTACCGGAAAAATGAGTTTTAATTAATTTTTATCGTCTCGGTTAATCCGAAACGAAAAAGTTTTTACATTTATCAATAGATGATAAATGTTTAGTCATTAATTGACAAGAAGAAGAATTTAATTTAATTACGTGAAATTTTACGTAATTAATCGCTTAAAAATTTAGTTTCGGTCGATTTGAAAATGCTTCAAATCTCCGATTCTTTCTGTGAGATTTTTATCTAAGGTTCGTGAAACCTTAATCTTAATTACTGTGTTGAGAAATTAGAGAATTATTAGAAGATTAATTAGTTATTAATTAATTAAATTAATAACTAATTAAATGAATTAACCAAAACTTAGCTATTAAGTTTTAATTTAATAATAACCTAACCTATACATCTAGACCTAGGTTATAACTATTATATGAGGATTATTACTCTCATATCTCTCTCTTCATTCACGCACACACACAACAAACAACAGCAAACAGCAGCCTCTCTCTCTCTCCCTCTCGATCATCTCTTCTCTCTCAATACACACACTCACACACACTTAAGAACACCATCTTGATCTTCAAGCTCAAAGATTTCAACTTCTAGCAATCCTCTCAAGTAGTCAAGTAAGCTTAGATTCTTCTCTTCCAAGCTCTTGATTCATGTCTTTGGTGGAAGAATTATATATATATATATGTGTCGAAAATTTGTAAGAAATATGAAGAAGTAGTTGGATGATCTTGATTTCTTAGAATGATGTTTATATGATGATTTTATGATCAAATATTAAGCTTAAGATGATGCATGAAGAATTCTAGTTATGAATATATATATGTCGATTATTTTGGGAGAAACCTTAGAAATGATTAGTAAATCTTCATGTCTTAATATGATGCTTATATCATGATTATATGATGAATTGTGTGATTAAATTAGAAAAATCAAAACCCTAACCCTAAGTTGCATGAAAATCGAAATTTAGAAGAAAATGCTAAATATTAATTCATGCATTGAATGATGATTTGTTCTTCATGAATTATGCTTAGAATATGATTATAAGATCAAATATGTAATTAGATTTAAGCATGGAAAACCCTAGCTATCAATTGGCAATTTTCGAAAATGAGAAGAAAATGGGAAATAATGAATACATGAATTATATGATTGATTTAATGATATAAATGAGTTTAATTAAGTATTTTAAGAATGTTTCATGTTGGAAGTAATTAAAAATTTCCAACCAATTTTATTTTGAGAAAATAACCGATTAAATAAGAATATAAATTAGGGTTTAATAATGTAATGTTATATGGTGAGTTTGATGATTCAATTAAAGATATATGAGATTAATGAAGAATATTAGATCAAGAGATAATGAAACAAAAGCTTGATTAACCCTAGAAACCCTAGAAAATCGAATTAGGGTTCTTAAATTAGGTTGGAAGATTAATACTTAATTGAATGAAATTAAATGAAGAAATGAATTTAAGATGATAATTAAGTATAATAGAAATTAAAAAGAAGAGAAAATAATTCTAGAAATCCTAGAAATGAAAACTACCGAAAATATTAAATAAATAAATAAAATATTAATTAAATTTTAATTAAGAAATTAATTGCATTTATGAACTTCTTAATAAAAATTAAGTGTTATATAATTTTATGGAAATTTAATTCAAAGAAATAAAGATTTTTCTATTTATGGTTGATTTTCCCGATTTGGGAATTTATATGTTTAATTGAGTTAATGTGTGTATTTAAAGTATAATTATGTTTGTTATAATTAAATAAAGGTATAGAATTTAATTGAGAATTTTCTGAATCCGTTAGACGGATTAAAATCGATTTAGTCAGTTGTGATGAATAGTAGTTTATAAATATTAATGTTGTATGAGAATTGATTAATATTGATGCTTAATGAGGAATTTAGATAGATTAAGATAGATTAAGAACGTTTGAAAAGTTAAGATAGGAATTCTCGAATTTCATCAAGTTACGACGTAGAAATTCGGATAGAATTTCGTTAAGGATATCGAAGTCGTTAGTCGATAAAAGCTCTCGTTCTAAAATCGTTTTTCCGTTTCGATTAAAGGAGCAAGCGGAAGCGGGAGCAGAAACGTGAAGTAAAAGGGCTACAAGCGTTAGAGCTTAAAGTTTAAAGCTTAAGTTTATCAGGTGGGCTTTCTAAACTAAAATATGTGAAAAGCATGATATCGTATATTTTACAAAGTTTTGATACTTGCCAAATGATTTTAAAAAAAATGTTTAAGTATGTTACCATCTACTTCAGAAAGACGAATTCGGTTTCACGCAAGGTGAAATCTGTGTACACATTGGTAATCGTGCGCATTTCTTTGATAGGCCGATTATTCATAATCGTGAGCCTTTCCTTGATATGCCGATTACAAGTGATTGAGAAAGAGGCCTCTTTCTCATCACCATTATTTATTTGTAGATATGGTTCATACTGTTATAAATGTCTGCAGACAAATGAGTTTTGAAAAGAAAATATTTTTAGCATTTTACGAGTTGTTTTCAGAAAATCCTCGTATTATGTTTTCTGGCAAGTTTTCATATATAGCTGTATTCAGCAAAGTTTTCAAATGTTTTCGGCATGTGTTCACTGAGTACGTAGTACTCAGCCCTGCATGTTATTTCTAAAACGTGCAGGTTAGCAGGGATGCAGATGACGAGGCTGGATGGATGTTGGTTGTTGTTGTTAATATTTTGAAAAATAAAGAGCCTAGATTATATGTCGTCATACATATAGTCTTTCGTATTCCGCTGCCATGTTAAGATGATTTTCTTTTAAATTATGATGAAGTTGTTTAAACCCTAGAGTCGATCTATGTTTTGATAGTCGAACTCTTTTGTCACAGTTTGCGTGAAACTTAGTCTTGATATGTATTTAATAAAATCTCTATTCCATGAAGCTTTGTCGAACTCGAAACATTTTTTCTTTATCTTGTTTTCTTGATCCTCAAATAAATTCGTCATTTTCTTGATCAATTGTCGGTTATTTGGTTGATCAGGTCTTTTGATTCCAAGTGAATTGAGTTATGTTTATTGATATGTATGTCATATTGATTTCAGTTGATCGTCTCGAGTCATATATGTCACATTATTCTAAAATGGTGAATTGTTGAGTATGGTTATTCTTTTGAATGATAGCCGGGTCGCTATCTTAATTTCCTTTGTTAATCATAAATTGTGTAAGTCGTGGGACCTACCGGCCTTGACATCTAATATCGAGGTTCGGGCTGCGACAATATAAGAAGTGATTATATGATGTTGGTGTTTTAGTATTATGTTTATATAGTGATTATATGATCATTGGTATGATTAAATAAAGCATGAAGACCCTAACCCTAATTTTTGGAGAAAATCGAAAATATGAAGAAATTGTCAAATTTTGATTCATGCATTGTTTGATGTTATGATCTTCATGAATTATGCTTATAATATGTTTAAAAGATTAAATATGTAATTAGATTTAAGCATAAGAAACCCTAGATCATAATTGAGAATTTTCGAAAATGGGAGAAAATGAAGAACACTTGATGCATGAATTTTATGATTGATTTAATGATATAAATGAGTTTAGTTAAGTATTTTAAGAATGTCTCATGTTGGAAGTAATTAAAAATTTCCAACCAATTTCATTTTGTGAAAATAATCGATTAAATAAGAATATAAATTAGGGTTTAATAATGTAATGTTATATGATGGATTTGATGATTCAATTAAAGATATATGATATTAATGAAGTATATTAGATCAAGAGATAATGAAAAATGAGCTTGATTAACCCTAGAAACCCTAGAAAATCGAATTAGGGTTCTTAAATTAGGGTTGGAAGATTAATACTTAATTGAATAAAATTAAATGAAGAAATGAATTTAAGATGATAATTAAGTATAATAGAAATTAAAAAGAAGAGAAAATAATTCTAGAAATCCTAAAATTAAAACTACCGAAAATTTAATAAATAAATAAAATATTAAATAAATTTTAATTAAGAAATTAATTGCATTTATAAACTTCTTAATAAAAATTAAGTGTTATATGATTTTCTGGAAATTTAATTCAAAGTAATAAAGATTTTTCTATTCTTGGTTGATTTTCCCGATTTGGAAGTTTATATGTTTAATTGAGTTAATGTGTGTATTTAAAGTGTAATTATGTTCGTTGTGATGAAATAAGTGTGTGGAATTAAATTGAGAATTTTCTGAATCCGTTGGACGGATTAAAATCGATTTAGTTGATTATAGTGAGTAGTGAATTACAAGTGTTGATGTTATAAGAGATTTGATTGATGTTTGATGCTTAATGAGGAATTTAGATAGATTAAGATAGATTAAGAACGTTTGAAAAGTTAAGATAGGAATTCTCGAATTTCGTCAAGTTGCGGCGTAGAAATTCGAATAGAATTTCGTTAAGATTATCGAAGTCGTTAGTCGATAGAAGCTCTCGTTTTAAAATCGTTATTCCGTTTCGATTTAAAGGAGCAAGCGGAAGCGGGAGCAGAAACGTGAAGTAAAAGGATTTCAAACGATAAAGTTAAAGTTTAAAGCTTAAGTATATCAGGTGGGCTTTCTAAACTAAAATATGTGAAAAGCATGATATCGTATGTTTTACAAAGCTTTGATATTTGCCAAATGATTTTTTTTAAAATGTTTAAGTATGTTACCATCTACTTCAGAAAGACGAATTCGGTTTCACGCAAGTTGAAATCTGTGTACACATTGGTAATCGTGCGCATTTCTTTGATAGACCGGTTATACGTAACCGTGAGTCTTTCGTTGATATGCCGATTACAAGTGATTGAGAAAGAGGCCTCTTTCTCATCACCATGATTTATTTGTAGATATGGTTCATACTGTTATAAATGTCTGCAGACAAATGATTTTGAGAAAAGAAAGTATTTTTAGCATTTTACGAGTTGTTTTACAGAAAATCCTCGTATTATGTTTTCCGGCAAGTTTTCAAAATATAGCTGTATTCAGCAAAGTTTTCAAATGTTTTCGGCATGTGTTCACTGAGTACGTAGTACTCAGCCCTGCATGTTATTTCTAAAACGTGCAGGTGTTAAAGGTGGATGTAGATGACGAGGGCTGGATGGATGTCGGTTGTTGTTAAATGTTTGATAAGTAAAGAGCCTAGGTTATATGTCGTCATACATATAATCTCTCGTATTCCGCTGCTATGTTAAAATGTTTTGAGATACTATAATGATGTTTTGAATTCTGGATTCTAGAATTGAACTTTGTTGAAGTTGTTTAAACCCTAGAGTCGAACTATGTTTTGATAGTCGAACTCTTTTTGTCAAAGTTTGTTTGAAATCTAGTCTTAATATATATATAATTAAAACTCTATTCCATGAAGCTTTGTCGAACTTGAAACATTTTTCTTTATCTTGTTTTCTTGATCTCCAAGTCATTCCGTTATATTCTTGGTCATTGACAATTATTTGGTTGATCAGGTCTATTGATTCCGAATTGTTTTGAGTTTCATTTGCTGATATGCAAGTTGTTGTCAAATTCAGTTGATCGTCTTATTGAACTCAAGTCATGCATATCCTAAACTATTGAAAAGATCGTGATTTAAAAATAAACTATTGAAAGAATCCCACGGAACCCTTTTCCCAAGTTAAAAAAAAAAATGGATGAAAATAATTAAAAAAATCGCGATTTAAAATAAACTATTGAAAGAAAAAAAATTAAATTATAGTCAAATGATCTAAAATTTTAAGGACTTATAAAAACAAATTATTAAAAGAGGCAAAACTTAGAATACCCAAAACACATAGTAAAACACAAATGTTGGCCACAAGTTTAATTTTCACAAATTATGGCAAACATTTGCCTTTTAGGTCGAAAATACCCCTATTGTAGATGGAAGTTACTTTTTAGTTTTCACTTTTAACTTTTCAGATTTCACTTTTTTTCAACAAATTCTCTCTCTTCTCTCTCATCTCTCCCCGTTTTCTGCAACAGCACCTCCTCCATCACCGCGCCGTCTCAGCCACCGCGCCGCCTCCATCACCGCAACCGCCTACTGTCAACACATATATTATCCACCACCACACCGTCTCCACCATGGTACGAGCAAGCAAAAAGAAGAAAACCGTTCAAGAGAAAGTAGCGACCACCACCGCGCCAACCGAAACAAGAGAAGCAAGCTTACCACCGGAATCTATGGCGCACAAACCAGAAGAACAAAATCTGACGACCTCGGCGTCGAGATCTGAGGAAGCAGCGGCCACCGAACCGGACAGATCTGGAACGGACGAAGACGCACAACCAAACTACCTGCGAAACGGCGATCCTTTTGGTGAATTGTTGGTAAGATTTCATCAATTTTGTAGATCTGGAATGTAGATTTGGAAAAAAAGTTTTGAATTTTTTGATTTCGCGGGTTTCGTACGATTTATTTTTTAATGTAGATCTGGAATGATTTAGTGGTAAGAAATGTTAAACTTCTTACCTGAATATTGAATTGTTTGGTATGAATATGTTCTTCGTACTTGAGTATCGGTACGAGGTGTCAAATTCCATGATTTGATATATTCGTGCTTGGTTAATGGAACGAATTGTAAATTCTTACATGGTATTTGGTAGTACTTGGTAAGAATTTCACATTTCGTACCATGATTTCGTATTTGGAACGAAATATGAAATTCTTACGTGGTGATTAGTAAGAATTTCATAATTCGTACCATCGTATCACTTGAAACCGATACGAAATGTGAAATTCTTACCATGATTTGATATATTCATGCTTGATTAATTTTACGAAGTGGACAAAATTTCATATTTCGTTCCAGCGTAAAATTCCTTGGTGCTTGACTATTGATACGAAATGTGAAATTCTTACATGGTAATTAGTAAAAATTTCATAATTCTTACTAATAACTTAAAAACCTGGTACGAAATATGAAATTCTTACCATTATTTAATATATTCGTGCTTGATTAATGGTACGAAGTGGTCATAATTTCTTATTTCGTACCAGCGTAAAATTCCTTGGTGCTTGATTATTGGTACGAAATGTGAAATTCTTACATGGTAATTAGTAACAATTTCATAATTCTTACCAGCGTATCACTTGAAACCTGGTACGAACTGTTCAATTCTTACCATAATTTGATATATTTGTGCTTGATTTTCAGAGTTCTTCTATGTGCAAGGTTGTGTGGAAATACAAGTGGCTTGCATTAGCCGAACGCCGTCACAAAGTAATGATGGCAGGTTATGAGTTAATGGTTGGTGATATTCGCGTCTGTTTAGAAACATTTGACGCTTCTGCTTTGGAACAGCTCAAGAAATCAGTTCTAGATTCCTTAATGGACCTAACGGACTACAACACCCGATCTGGGAATCTGGTACACTACATTGTGTGCCGGCAGGTGGAACCAACACCTGATCTTGACCCAACCACACTTTGGTTCAAGGTCAATGAAAAAGTTTTACGGTTTTCCCGTGTTGAATTTGCGTTGGTCACTAGGCTTAGATTTGGACCAGCAAAATTCAACCCGTACACTGCACACAATGTCCCAAAAAGCTCAGTGTATACAAGACTATTTGGCAACAACCAGACCACGACAACTGCAGACGTACGCACTGCCTTCATAAATAAGAGGTTTGAAATTGATGGCTTGAGAGTGCGAGCAACTGTAGCAGACTACATCAAGTTGTCTAAGTTGCTACTTGCTTCGAATTACGTCATAGGGTTTGATACTACGAAGAAGAAAATTCCAACATGGTTGTGGGTGTTGCTTGAAGATGATAAAGCTTGGGAGGAATTCCCGTGGGGTAGTATCTCCTACCAAGTATTGTTTGAATCAATCACGAAGGCTGTGAAAAGAGATACGTGGACTAAATCGGGTGTGCTAAGCTACCATGTGAAAGGGAATACACTTGCTCTGCTTGTAAGTCAGTACGCCTGGTACGAAATTTCATAATTTGTACCTTAATTTGAAAATAATTCCATCATTTTTCAAAATTCAGGCTTGGGTGCATTCTGCTATACCAGCTATCGGGAGGACAATTGAAGGGATGAAGCCACAAAGAAAAATGCCTCGTTTCTTGAGGTATCGATATGTCAAGGACAACGATTTTTCCAGTGACAAGGAGATAGGAGAGGTACGTATTACTGTTAAATTCCAACATTCGTACCATGCCTACCAGTATACTTAGTAGGAAATTCCAATATTCGTACCATATCCATCGATATAATTGGTACGAAATTCCAATATTCGTACCATGTCCATCGGTATACTTGGTACGAAGTTTGTTACCTACCGGTATACGTGGTACGAAATTCTAATATTCGTAACAAGTTCATCGGTATACTTGATACGAAATTCGAATTATTCGTACCATGTCCATTGGTATACTTGGTATGAAATTACGATATTCGTACCACACCTATCGGTATACTTGGTACGAAATTCCAAAATTCGTACCATACCTACCGGTTTACATGGTACGAAATTACTATATTCTTACCACACTTATCGGTATACTTGGTACAAAATTCCAAACTTCGTACCATGCCTACCGGTATACTTGGTGCGAAATTCCAAAATTCGTACCATACCTACCGGCATACGTGGTATGAAATTACTATATTCTTACCACACTTATCAGTATACTTGGTACGAAATTCCAAACTTCGTACCATGCCTACCGGTATACTTGGTACAAAATTCTAATATTCGTAACATGTCCATCGGTATACTTGATATGAAATTCCAATTATTCGTACCATGTCCATTGGTATACATGGTATGAAATTACAATATTCGTATCACACCTATCAGTATACTTGGTACGAAATTCCAAAATTCGTACCATACCTACCGGCATACTTGGTACGAAAGTCCAATATTCGTACCATGTCTATCGGTAAACTTAGTACGAAATTCCAATATTTGTATCATACATACATGTACCAGTTTGAAAACACAAATCTAAACAGATCTATTTTGTAGGATCTTGTCCCCCTGTTGGTACCATACAACCTGGAAATAGCGCAAGCGTACTGGAAATCTCTGGAGCAAGACCCAAAGAAGGAGGCCTTTGCATTCTAGTACGATGCAAATGAAAGCAAGAAAAAGAGGCCGCGAGAAGAAGAGAACGACGATGCTGCCCTACTACTATCAATGCCCCTACTGCTGCTTCTACTAGTGCACCGGAGAGGATGACCCTATTGAAAGAAATAGAAGGTCTACTCCAGCACCACCATAGGCAGCTCGTCATTGAAGTAGGAGACTACGTGCTGAAGAAGCTTCGTGAAGCCGGGGCAGGGCTTGCAGGGGCAGCAGCAGCAGAGCAAGCAGCAACAGAGGCTGCAGAGCCATCAGCAGCAGAGCCAGCAGCTGCAGAGCAAGCAGCAACAGGAGAAGAGTTTGAGCACGAACAGGTATAAAGCCATGTGTGTGGAGGGATAAACAATTTAATTTAAATTATGTATGTGTTGACAATTGAATTCATAAACTATAATGTACGGTTTGGGGCTAAGTTTTGGCCATTTGATTATGTTATAAATGTGTTCTTTCATTCATATATTGTGGCTATCTACAATTGGTACGAACTATACCATTCCTGCCGGTGTACTTGCTACGAAATTTCAGTATTTGTACCATTCCTAACGGTATACTTGGTACGAAATTCTAATATTCGTACCATACAAACCGGTTACTTGGTACGAAATTTCAATATTCGTACCATTTATACAGGTGTACTTGGTACGAAATTCCAATATTCGTACAATTCCTACTTGTGTATTTGGTACGAAATTTCAACATTAGTACCATTCATAACGGTGTACTTGGTACGAAAATCCAATATTCGTACCATTCCTAAATGTGTGCTTGGTACGAAAATCAATTATACGTACCATTTCATACCATTAAACTTGGTACGAACTTCAAATATTCGTACCAGGCCTACTAATGAAATCTCAATACGGGAGTGATAATTGATGCCATTTCCTGTGCAGGCCGATGCACAGGAAATACCGACCGGCACACAACTAAATATGATGTATGACTATACCCTTGGATCTGACGACGTAATGCCACTCCAACAACAAGTCGCATCAGAGAGTGCTGCTCCAGTCACTGTACCCTTTTTGATTCAAAGGCCGGTGAGAATTAAATTTTCGGCAGCAGTTGTACGGAGTCCATTCCTAGTTGATGATGTGCGAGCTGGACGGGATACATTCGAACGTTTCTTGAGCTCAGAAAAAGGAGTGTAAGTTCACTTTTAGATATTTTACAATAAGTGCATTACACAAATAATAATTAATATCGTCAATGAAATAGGAGGAATGTTGGATTGGCTTGGGGGGCTGAAAAAGACTTTTTTGAGTATATACTCAAGTCTACTAATAAGCTAGAAGATGATCACGTGGACTCCTACCTTGCCATACTTGCATCAAACCCGGGGTTCGCAGGTTTGGGTGAAGTTCACACCAACATAGCGCTGACCTCTACTTATTTTATGGTAATTCCCCCTTCAGAAACTGATTTTAATTGATTCAAAATATCAAGCAGCCTTGGTACGAAATTGCAATATTCGTACCGCGATACAAAGTTGTACAGTATGGTTGTACAATTTAGCTTGTTCCACTGTTATTTTATTGATATATATTATCGTTTATTTATAGTGCACCGTTGAAAACGTGTTTGACTCGATGCATGATGGCATGAAAGTACCCTTTGAGGCATATGACTCTGATTTATTCGACCCAACAATTGAGGAGGTTATTCCAAAAAAGGACATGGAAACCCTGTTGTCGTATGCTGAAGCAATTCGACCATGTTGGGGCACAAACATGAAACCTTGGATCGATTGCGACAAGGTAAAACAATTCAACTGACTTTAGAATTACATTTATTTCGTAATCAGCGTATCACACCTAGGTACGAATTTAATATAAATTCGTACCGTATGTGGCATCAGCTTGCACGAAATACATGTAATTTCGTAATAAGTTTCAACTTCTGGGTATGAATTACAGTTATTTCATAATCTGCGTGACACACCTCGGTACAAATATATATATAAATTCGTACCGCATGTGGCATCACTTTGCACGAAATACTTGCAATTCGTAACAATAGAGTGTCAACTTCTAGGTACGAATTACAGTTATATCGTAATCAGCGTGACACACCTCGGTACGAATTGTAATGAAATACGTACCGCATGTGGCATCAGATTGCACGAAATACATGCAAATTCGTAACAAGAATGTCAACTTCTGGGTACGATCTTTACATATTCGTACCGTGTACTATAAGAAGTCAGAAGTTTATATATCATTTTTTAATGGTTTGCGTTGTTATTCTAGGTTCTTGCCGTATGCCATTTCAAATCTCATTGGGCCACACTTCTAATAGATCTTAAACAGCAAAAGCTATGGCGTTATGATCCCAAAGCATGGCAATTTGAAGAACACCACATAAAAAATAGAAGGGACATCTTCCTACTGATGGCAAGAGTAGTCCCTCAAATCTTAAAGGCAATCGGGTACTTCGAGCTGCATGCAGTAAAAAATCCACAGTACGCCCAGTGGGAGCTATGCTTTCCACCTGCTAAAGGCAAGAACACATTCAAGCAGCAAGACGACGTGAATTGTGGGCTCTATGCATTGAAGTACGTCGAGCAAATTCTATCAAAGAAGCCATTGCCAAAGAGTTTGAAAGACCAAAAGCAACTGGAACTTTATCGAGAGCACATTGCAAGGACCATTTATGGTCATAGCACAGATGAAGCCCCTGTTACAATTCTTATGGAAGCACTTTAGTATGTCGAACAAAAACTATATATATTTTCTTAGTAATATGCTGAATCTATGTTCAACTTTTGTGTATTACGATGTTGTATATTTTGCTGTGATGTTATGATAAGTATGAATATCTGGGAAAATTATTGTATTTATTCTGTATTTATTATGTAAATTATTGTATGCATATTACGAGGTACGAAATGTATGTTTCGTTCTATAACACAGTACAAAAAACAACATTTCGTACCCCACTTATCAAAACTTCAAAAAAGTTGCATGGTACGAAATTCAACCATTTCGTACCGGGATATCGGTACAAAATTCAAACATTTCGTACCATGATATAAAAGTTATAACTTTGGTACCACGGTAGAAAATTCAACCATTTCGTACCACGATCTAAAAGTTGTAACTTTGGTACCACGGTACGAAATTCAACCATTTCGTACCACGATCTAAAAGTTCTAACTATGGTAACACGGTACGAAATTCAACTATTTCGTACCACGATATAAAGGTTCTACCTTTGGTAGCACGGTACGAAATTCAACCATTTCGTACTACGATATCCGTACGAAATTGAACCATTTCGTACGATATAAAGTTAGAATCTTTATATCACGGTACGAATTCAACCATATCGTACCACGTTGGATTTCTGCACGAATTGTACGAAATTTATCAATTACTATAGAGCTTGTAAGTATGAAAATGGTTCAACAAATAATTCATCAAAAATAAGAAAACACTAGTAGATAATGGAAAAAAAGTCATCAACAGAACCTATTTGGGTCTTTACAAGTTGCGCGAGTGTGCCCAACTACACCACAAATACCACATTTCTTCGGTTTGTGGGTCCGATTAACACTTGTTTGACTGCTACACACTTCTTCTCCCTGACCAATGTGTACGAATGCAGTACATGTATTATGATAATGACCTCTTTGATGACATCGAGAACACACACGACCATGTGTTGTATGGGATCCAGACTGAATCCTCTTTGAACGTGGTCGCCACTTGTCTAGGATTAGAGGGGGTCACTACAACCCTTGAAGCAACATCAGATGGGACGCGTCAATCATGTGGGTCGGGGACTGGCATCACCTCTGCAGCATATGTTTCACGCCACGTCTCCATCGTATAATAAGCATGCACATATGACAATGGAGATTGTCTCGCATAGCTGAAAAATGACAAAAATACTGGTTATGAATTCTTACGTGTTACTTGGTATGAAATATGAAATTCTTACATGCAACGTAGTAAGAAATTCATAATTCTTACCAACGTACCATTTCTTTGTGCTTGGTTATTGGTACAAAATATGAAATTCTTACATGGTACATGGTAAGAAATTCATAATTCTTACCAGCGTACCATTACTTTGTGCTTGGTTATTGGTACGAAATATGAAATTCTTACATGGTACGTGGTAAGAAATTCAAAATTCTTACCCACATAATATTGTACGACAAGTACAAAAAACAAAAAATTCGTACCTTATTGTTGATGTAGCGTGCGATTATGGGATCAGGTCCAGTTCAAAAACGTGACATAAGCACTTCCTCAAAGCAATATCAACAATATTACTAGTGTTTTCATAAATTACATTAAACTTTGTATCCGTAATGGGGTCAACCTTCATGGACCGGCCTACCCCGATAACATTTCCCAATCTCTTTGTTGCATAATCCGATAACTCTAGATTTCTCGCACCAGATCTAGTACGCCGCGTGAAAAACCATTCCTGTATCAGGTTACGAGCATACACTAAAAGAGAACATATTGGCAATTTCCTAGCCAATTTTAATCGAGAATTCAAGACTTCTACCGCATTGGAAGTCCCAAAACTATATCGTCGTACCAGGCATCTACACTTGGCCCATCTAATAGGATCAATGCTCATAAGCTTCGCATGTGCCTGAGGTGAGGTCAATTCCAAATTCTGCATATGCTCATCAAACTCCTCTATCTTATAAGCATTTGCAGTAGCCTGGTAAATGTTAATCACACCTTGACCCCACTTCCTAAGGTTGCCCTGAATATGATATGTGCACAACCCATGAGGAGTCCCTGGAAAGGCAGAATCTACTGCATTTTTTATGCTAAGGTACTGATCAGACACAATCAAGAGATTATCTGGGCATCCAAATGTCCGTCGAACCTGACGTAAGAACCAAGTCCAAGATAAATCGTTTTCTTTGTCACCAACTCCAAATGCTAAGGGAACTATTTGTTCATTAGCATCCTTTGTTGATGCAACAAACATAACGCCTTTGTATTTTCCTTTCAAATGTGTGGCGTCAATCACAATCACGGGGCGACATGCACGAAATGCTCTTACACGTGCAGCAAGAGAGAAGTAGCAATACTGGAAAGAACCGTCAGGACATGTCTGTAATTCTACAATGGAGCCAGGATTCAAATGCTCTAGCATGTAAAGGTACTTGGGAAGCATCTGAAAATCATGAAAAAATATATAATCACATCAGGTACACATTGGTAGGAAAGGTACAAAATAATGTAAATCATACACAAACGAAGTACGAAATATCAAACATTCGTACAACTAGAAAGTACGAAGTACGAACTCAACAAATTCGTACTTCAATTTACAGTGTTACATGATATGTGGTAAGAATTACATATTTCTTACACAGCGTACCATGCTTTGATTTCTTTATGCTTGGTTATTTGTACGAAGTGTGAAATTCTTACATGGTACTTTGTAAGAATTTCATATTTCTTACCATCTTACCATTCTTTCATTTTTTTGTGCTTGGTTTACTTGGTAAGAATTTTATATTTCGTACACAGCGTATCAAGTGTACCCAAATTTAAATGTTCTTACGTAAAGATGCAGTGGAGACAAACCTGAAAAGACTTGTCTGGATCGCCATAATTCAAGTTCAGCGCGTAATTCCTACCAGCCAATGCAGTTGCATATTTTACATTAACACCAAATTCCTTTAATACTTGTCCCTGTATATCTCGCGGCCTAAGAACAAAACCCTCTTCTGCCAAATTAGCGCCTACGTGTGCAGCTAAAACCTTCGAAGACACCTTTGGATGCGATTGATATCTCAAATTTGTCTCACAAGTGTGAGCACTCAATTCATATATTCTCCATGCATTACCAAAAGATCTCGCTCCCAAGATAAAATCGCATCTGTCTGCAAACTTGCAAACAACCTGATATCTGTCTGAATTTGAACGCACTGTTACAAACTCCACACGATTTTTCAGATGGTATACACCAAGAGTTGTGGTCATTTTCTCCTTACTATAGAACATGGCACCACTAACAACTTTACCAGTAACAAGCTCAGACGGTATAACCAAATCTTCACATGCAACGGAAGCTTGGTATGTTGCACCCGGAATCAGCCACTGACAGGGTTTTTCTACAGTAGTTTGGTCCAGAATTTCTAATGCGGGCACAGTGGACCTATCTATACTAGAAAAGTCACCACAGTCATCACCCTCATCATCGGAACTGCTATCATACATGTAGTCACGATCAAAAACAAATTCTGAGTCATTGTCATCATAATTCTCAGCCGCATTTTGCAAATTCCGAGCACCCAACGGATTCGTCCGATGTGAAGATTCGTTACTTCTACGTGAAACAGACACATGTATAGTAGGCAATTCCAACAAACCCATCAAACAAGACCACTCGAAATCATCTATTATCTTCATTCTCATAGTTTCACCCGCAGGGGACTGGACTAACGCGTCTATATCAAAAATATACAATCTCTTATCCTTCTTCAATCGCACTTCAAGCTTCTTCAACAAATCTTCAAATGTTATACCACTAGGAGGTACAGGGATATACTCTTTCCTCCCACCCTCGTATGTATTGTTATTCCAATCTCCTTCATGGTAAACAATTAAAGAAGCTGGCACCGACTGCATTAAATAAGTAAGTGGATAGTCAGGTACACATGGTACGAAAATATCAAAATTCATACCTATAATGAATCTAACGAACGGTACGAATTACATTTATTTCGTAACTAGCGTCTCACACCTCGGTACGAATTTAATATAAATTCGTATCGCATGTGGCATCAGATTGCACGAAATACATGCAATTCGTAACAAGAGTGTCAACGTCTAGGTACGATCCTTACATATTCATACCATGTACCATATCAGAGTGTGGCATGCAGATTAGAATCCATTTGGTGCGAATGGTACGAATTAAATTTATTTCGTAAC
The DNA here is from genome assembly GCA_031470985.1 of Agastache rugosa. Taxonomy (NCBI): domain Eukaryota; kingdom Viridiplantae; phylum Streptophyta; class Magnoliopsida; order Lamiales; family Lamiaceae; genus Agastache; species Agastache rugosa. Next base: position 33,906,392 of record CM062601.1, on the reverse strand, counting down.
CAGCGTCTTTTAAATTCGTACCGCACGTGGCATCAGATTACACAAAATACATGTAATTCGTAACAACAATGTCAACGTCTGGGTACGATCCTTACATATTCGTACCATGTACCATATCAGAGTGTGGCATGCAGTTTGGAATCTAGCGAATGGTACGAATTACATTTATTTCGTAACCAGCGTGTAACACCTCGGTACGAATTTAATATAAATTCATACCCCATGTTGTATCAGATTGCACGAAATCCTTGCAATTCGTAACAAGAGTATCATCGTCTGGGTACGATCCTTACGTATTCGTACCGTGTACCATATCAGAGTGTGGCATGCTGTTTAGAATCTAGCGAATGGTAAGAATTACATTTATTTCGTAACCAGCGTGTCATACTTCGGTACAAATTTAATATAAATTCGTACCGAATGTGCCATCAGATTGCACGAAATACATGCAATTCGTACAACAAAGAATGCCAACGAACTGTAAATTCGACGAACTGTAAATTCATGAGCTTCATGAGAAAACCTAGATCTAAATGTATAATTACCTCCATCCAATTACAAATAATTACAGAAGCAGTTGTGGGCAAACATTTCAGAGGATTCGCCGCAGTATCGCTGCCACCGATCTATAAATACGCCGCCGACAACCAACTGAAAAGAAAAAAATGAGAAAGATGAGCTCGAGCTCATCGACCTGAAAGAGAGAAAAATATGCCGCCGCCACCGCTCTATGAAAATATACCTCCACAGATCTATAAATACGCCACCGTGTCGCCGTTAATTAATGCACCGCCGTTGCCAACCAACTGAGAAGAAAAAAAATGAGAAAGATGAGCTTGAGCTGAAAGAGAGATAAATCTGAGAAGAAGGCGGAAAAAATAGAGAGGAGAGAGAATCACGTGAGAGCTGTGGGAGCAGCAGAAAATACAAATATGAGGAGAGAGAAAAAGTAGGTGGGTAAAGTAAAAAGTAATGGTATTTTCGACCAAAAAGGCAAATGTTTGCCATAATTTGTGAAAATTAAACTTGTGGCCAACTTTTGTGTTTTACTATCTCATGTGGCTAAAAAGGTATATTTTCTCTTATTAAAATGCTTTGTGATTATTATACATTACATTTCCAAAAATACTAATATCTCTCTTTATATTTATTTTAATTTTAAAAGTTAAATACCAATTACTATTAAACATATCCGCGAGACACCTATATTGCCAAAAAATATGTTTAAACAAATTTACCATAAGTATGAATTTACGTCATAAAGAAACCATCATCGAAACTTGAAATTAGTATATTTTGAGTTGAGCCAATCCTAAGTCCAAAGTAAAGAGACCGAATCCAGCTCGAGACTTAACGAGTTGAGCTCAAGTTTGGAGGTGTAAGATTGGTTCGGTTCGATTCATTGACACTCTAATAAAGGACCTTTATTTCTTATGTTGCTTAGGGCCCATAAATTATTATGAACAAGGCCGGTCGATGTGATATATATACTTGTCAACATATGTCCACATCATTCAATGAAGACTGTCACGTCAAATTTCGACGATTGAAAAAATTTAGAATGTTCAGTTTGAAATAAATACACAAATGAGTAAGATTGTACACGAGCCGAACTGTTCGTAAGGTATTCGGAGCTCGGCTCGAACAAAATTTCGTTCGAAGTTTGTTCATTTACTAATCGAGTCGAGCTCGAGCCCGAACCAAACTCGATAATTTTTTCGAGTCGAGCTTGACCTTACCTATATTCGACTCGAAAAGCTCTCGAATACATTTGAGTTTGATACTAAACGAGCTAGCTCGCGAACATATTCGTGAGCCTTTTAAACGAACATTGTTGGGAAAATTATAAAGTTTTGATTTAATACCAAAACCCAACTGATTCTCCAACCGAATAGATGATCGTTTCATCCTAAGTAGTGTTTTCCAGCTCACCTGTTTGAGCTCTAGATTTTCTAAGTTTACAGGTTCAGGAAGCAGAAGACAGCAGACGATCCAGCTGTGCCTACAACAGGAAGCAGAAGACGACGGACGATCCAGCTGTGTCTACAGCAGGAGTCAACCTTCAGCTGAGTCTTTCAGCAGAGCATGATCAAGCTGAAGAGAATTCGAGCTGAGTTCAAAACACAGCTGGTCCAGCTGTACAGAACAAAATGAACTAACTCTGAAGACATCACTTCAAGTCAGTTTGCCCAATCTAGCTCTGAATTCAGAAGCCAGCTCCAAAGGCAGAAGATCCCGGCGTCAGAGGAAGTCAACATACCTCGACCAATGAGGGATTGCCGAATCAGCATCCTAGACTTCAGGACCTAGAATGTGACACAAATGAAGACAGGTGCAGATTCGCCCAACGGCAGATATCGAATTTAAGGAGAGTAGTTAAGATTCAAACGGCTCCTCCAACGGCTAGTCTTGAATCTCTACCTATATAAACCCGTCTTCAACGTCAGGATCAAACACGAAAAACTCTCTACAAGCTTTCATTCTCTGAAATCCTCAATCTTTCAAAAGCTCTCTAGCAGTTCTACATAGTTCAAAGAACACTTTATCTTAAAGTGTTTCTAGTTCAGAAACTGCTTAGTTTTTCGTCTGATCCCTAGGCCAAAATCTTTGTATATCTTAAGCCTAGATTTCGAACGAGTTCATCATACTCTAAAGTTCTTAATTGTAAGAACTCGTTCACAGTTGGAATCCCAAACCAAACCCCTGTTTACCCAGAAAGGTTAGGTCAAGGTAACACTTGCTTGAAGCGGGAAATTCAAGTGTTTGTAAGGTTTTTTCAGTACCCGTAAACTGAAAGGTTAGGCTTGACAGTGCCCGCAAACTGTTGGAACACAGCTCGGGTTAGAGTTGTGAAGTTACTTGGTACTTGGAAACCAAGTGGTAGTGAATTACCAGTGAACCTGGTCGTGGACGTAGGAGGTGTTACTCCGAACCACGTAAAAATCTTGTGCTCTTTCCTTTCTCTTTAAATTCAGTTTTTGTACTAACTTTATCATCTCATTACATATTTGATCTAAAACTGCATCCAGAGCTGCTCTCCAAAGACAACTGTGTCTTTCTGAAAGTTGCACAACTTGACTAAACCGAAAACATAAAGTTAATCTTTTCAAGCTGAGTTTTTCTAATTAACCGAGCTAAGTTTTCAAACCACCACATTCCGCACCGCCAGCTGAGTTATTTGTCCAGCTAACCCTCCTCAGCTGGATTAATAACTGAGCTCACCAACTCTGTTATTTAAACTAGAAAAAGTTTTCAGAAATCTATTTGGTGTATTCACCCCCCCTCTACACCAAATACCTAGCTCAGGGACCATCAATTAGTATCAGAGCAGTGGTTCAACAGACCGCTGTTTCTGTATCAAGAGATCTATCTTGACAATCTGTCAGTGGTCATCAGAACAGATCATCTTTGTGAAAAACTCATAATATTACATACTGTGCATATCTCCATGGATTCTTATCTTAACAGGAATCTCCCCACCTTCTCGGTCGACGATTATGCAATATGGAAGTTCAGACTGAAGAGCTTTCTCTGTGTACATCATGATATGATGTGGGACGTCATCATAGACGGACCCATCATAATATTCAAACAAGGGAACGAGCTTGTTCCAAATCAAGATGATGGTCAACTAACATATCAGCTCATTCCAAAGCCCAAGAGTGAGCATACCTCAGAAGAAAGGAAGCAGGGTGGACTAGACAGCTTCGCGAGGAACACCATATCTTCAACGGTCTCCAACGCCTACCTCAGACAAATCATCAACTGCGAAACCGCAAAGGAGATGTGGGAAACCCTAGCAAAGCTATGCGAAGGGTCGGAGGAGATAAAAGAAAATAAATTCACTATTGCATGCCAGAAGTTTGATAACTTCAAGCAGCTGGTCAACGAGTCCATCGAAGGGATGGAACTCAGATTCTCCAATATAGTGGTGGAAATAGAAACCATCCGAATTGAGAAATACAGCCAGCGAGAAAAAAATCTAAAAGTTCTCTCAGCGCTCACAGCTGAATGGAACACATATAAGGTGGTACACCAAAGTCGAAGTGACTTAGGTGATCCTTAAACAGAAAGATTATTCTCCCTGCTCAAAGCCAACATATATAACTTGAAGATTACCATGAAAGAATCTTCAAGCAATCAAAACGATGGAGAGCTGACACCTGCGCCAAAGGAGATTGCGTTCAGAGCCAACTCTGAAAAATCCTCATACATGCAGTCAGCTGAGTCATCGAAGAAGGACAAGAAGGACATGAGCAAGGAAGAGCTACTTGAAGAAATAGCCATCTGGTCAAAAATTACAACAGACTCAACACCAGCAAGGGCAAATACAAGAAGTTCGCAAGAACTTACAGAGACATGTACGCAGCAGCTGATGAGAAGTCAGCTGACAAACGAACAGAAGAAGGTTGCTTCAACTGCAAGGAACCAGGACACTACCGGCTAGATTGTCCAAAGCTGTCCAAGAAAGATAAAGACCAACTGAAAGCTAAGGCAGCTGACAGAAGGAGAGCTTACATCGCCGATGAGGAATCAGAGTGCAACAAAATGGATAACAACATGCCATTTTCAGACTCGGAAAAAGAAGCACTGATGGCCCACGATGAACCTGATTGGGATACGTACTTCATGGGACAAACAGACGGCATTGATGAAGATGAGGTAATGTCTCGAACCCAAAATCTATCTAACCTGTCACCATCACACGAACACTCTACACAGGTTTCAGAATCAGGGCTACCTGACTGGAGTCTAGTAGAGAAAGTAATGAACGACTCCAAGGAGCCTCAAGAGATCCTTGACGTCATAATGTGTGAGAATGCCGAGCTGAAAGCGGAACTGGAAAAGAAAAAGGTATCAGAAGCAGCTGATACAACACAGCTTCACGAGGAAGTTGTTTCACTAAAAGACAAAATAGTGAAACAAGATCAGTTGATGAAGGACTTCTACTATGAGAAGAAACAGCTGATGGAAGATTTGGAAAAGGTCACAGCTGAATCAGAAGTGAAGTCAACTGAGATCCTTGAGCTCAAAAACACCGAAGAAGTACTATCTAAGAAGATAGTAGCTCTCATCAAAGCCACATCAACAATGGACGAGATCATAGGTGCACAACGTCCAGCAACACTCAAAGCGGGACTGGGATACCATGTATCAAAGGACGCCTCAAACATTGCCTCCATGAGTGGAACAAAGGTAATGTTTGTACGAGCAAAAGAACATCCAATCCCAGCAACTCAGCATCGACCGTTGAGGACACAGTAGACATCAAAAATGCCAGCTGTGAGACAACCTCAAGCTCAAATCAGACAGCAACGTGCTCAACCTCAACAAAGACAACAAACTGGACATTACAGATACCAGCAACAGCAACAGTACGTTGAAAGATATCAACCGAGATATCAAAGATACCCAGCTGGATATCACTCATATGATTACCAGCTGAAGAACCATTTCCAGCTGAAATATCACAAGAGACAGCAGAGATAAAGGAACGTCTCAGCTGAGTACTCAGCTGGATACCAAAGAAGACCAAGACATCAAGTCAGGAAGACACTGAGATCAAGACCCCGCCAGCAACAATCGAAGAACACAAAGAATGTGTTTATCGACTCAGCTGGAAGAATTGTCAGATCAAATGACCCAATTCGAGTCATCAAGCAGATCAGGGTCGTCAAAGGATCTCTGTCTAACCCACAAGGACCCAATTAAAACTGGGTACCTAAACTTTGATCTTTTGTATAGGTTGCAAGGGAACGACGCATCATTGAGGAGTCAATGAGAACGCTATGGTACTTGGACAGTGGATGCTCCAAGCACATGACGCACTTAAAGCACCTACTCCAGGAGTATATCGAGCGTCCATGCTCTCAAGTAATATTTGGTGACAACTCCAAAGGCCTAACCAAAGGTTATGGTACATTTAAAACTAGAAATGTTATAATCCCAAATGTTTCTTATGTACAAGGATTGCAACACAACTTGCTTTCCATTAGCCAATTCTGCGACAACAATTTTTCTGTCAAGTTTGATGCACAGTGAAGTACAGGGAAACCAAGCAGATACTCCTAAGAGGGAAAAGAGAAGAAAATATGTATTTTGCTGACTGGAACAGCAGCCATCCGAAGACTTGTCTTGTATCGAAAAGCAGCAATGAAGTCAGCTGACTGTGGCACAGACGGTTGAATCATCTCAACTTCAAGACAATCAACAAACTGGCTAGGAACCATCTCGCTAATGGAATTCCAGATCAAGTATATGACAAAAGTCATATGTGCAGCGCGTGTCAATAAGGAAAGCAGACAAGAATTTCCTTCTCTCTCAAGCCAGTTCAGTCAACTGATCGAGTACTCCAACTCCTTCACATGGATCTGTTTGGTCCAGTTACTCTAGCAAGCTTCAATGGCAGAAAATATACTCTGGTCATAGTGGATGACTTCTCAAGATTGACATGGGTGTCATTCCTGTACCAGAAGAGCGAAACAAGGACTAAGCTACCTATCCTGCTGGAAAGACTGTCAACTCAGAAGGAGTGCAAGATAATGTCAATCAGATCAGATCGAGGAACGGAGTTTCTAAATGAAACCATTTATGAATACTGTGAGAAGAACGGAGTTCAACATCAAACCTCAGCAGCACGCACACCTCAGCAGAATGGTGTAGCTGAGAGAAGAAATAGAACACTCAAAGAAGCGGCTACCTCAATGCTAGCCAGGTCTGCCATTCCAAAGAAATTCTGGGCCGAAGCAATCAACACAGCATGCTTCATTCAGAATCGTTCCCTACTCACATCAAGGTAAGGAAAGACGCCGTATGAGCTTTGGAACAACAGGATACCATATATTGGATATTTCAAGGTCTTCAGATCCAAATGTCATATCCTAAACAACGGAAATATACAGCTCAAGACGTTCGATGCGAAGACAGACCGAGGAGTATTCCTTGGTTATTCTGCTGTGAGTAAAGCATATAGAGTCTTCAACAGAAGGACTCAAACAGTCGAAGTAACTCCACATGTTACCTTTGACGAGTCATCATTCGAATATAGAGACTCTATCAAACGAAGAAACGAAGGAGAATCTTCAAGACAGATTCAGACAAGAGCTCAAGAAAATCGAATCAGGAATTTAGCCGAACCATTAATTTTGGATGATGAGCCAGAGAAGGAACTTCAAGTCAATCGGGAAGCTCCACCAACTGGAAATCAAGAAGAACCTCAAACGCCAAATCAAGGGGGAATACCATCAGCTGGAAATCCAGACACAGCTGAATCCCCAGCTCCATCTCCAGCAGAGCTTCTACAGAAGTCACTTTATAATCCAACTCAAGGAGAATCAATCTCTCAAGACTTAACTCCAGAGCAACTCCAAGCTAGATGAAATCTTGCCACTTCTAGCATCAATCAGCTGGAAGAAGAAATTCGTAAAAGGAGAAGATGGATTGAAGATCATCCATCATCAGCAATCATTGGAGAACCATCTGACCAAGTCAAAACCAGAAGCTCAGCTGCTCAAGCCTCATCGGATCATCAAGAAGCAGCTGACACAGCTCAACTCTCAGTAGAGCTAGAACTGACGGTCTATGATGAAGATACAGCTTTAATGGCGTGTTAGGTAGCTCAAGTTTCGGAGCCTCAATCAATTCTCGAAGCTTTAAAGAACGTGCCTTGGACTAACGCCATGCAAGAAGAGCTGAACGAATTCCTCAGAAATTGTGTCTGGGAATTGGTCGACAGACCTGAAGGAGTCAAAGTCATAGGACTCAAATGGATCTTCAAGAACAAACTGGATACCCTGGGAGTCATCATCAGAAACAAAGCTCGACTGGTTGCCAAGGGCTACACACAGCAGGAAGGAATTGACTTTGAAGAATCATTTGCTCCAGTAGCGCGATTGGAAACAATCAGAATCTTTCTCGCCTATGCAGCACATCACAAATTCAAGGTCTATCAAATGGATGTGAAGTGTGCATTCTTAAATGGAGAAATCAAAGAAGATGTCTACGTTGAACAACCTCCAGGATTTAAAGTAGAAGGAAATAAAGTCTACAAACTAAAGAAGGCGCTCTATGGATTGAAGCAAGCACCTCGAGCTTGGTATAACACTCTGTCAAAGTTCCTTGTATCCAAAGGATTCAAGAAGGGCTCAGTAGACAGAACTCTCTTCACCATCAAGTCAGGAGAAGACATCCTGGTTGTTCAAATCTATGTAGATAACATCATCTTCGGATCAAGATCAACATTCTTATGCCAAAGATTTGGAGAGATGATGTCAGAAAAGTTCCAAATGTCCATGATGGGAGAAATGAGCTTCTTCCTAGGACTTCAAGTCAAGCAATCAGAAGAAGGGATTTTTATAAATCAATCCAAGTACGTGAAAGACTTGATCGCCAAGTATGGAGTTCAATCCAGCAGAACTGTAAAGATTCCAATGAACACCAACTAGAAGATTGAACCAGGAACTGAAGGGAAGACAGTCGATTCCAGCAAATACAGAGGGATAATAGGTTCCCTGCTGTATCTAACCGCGAGTCGTCCAGACATCTCTTTCGCAGTCGGAGTGTGTGCCAGATTTCAAGTTGATCCAAAGGAAGCACACATGCAAGCAGCCAAGAACATTCTCAAATATCTCAAAGGAACTTAGAATGTTGGGCTGTGGTACCCAGCTGAAGACAATCTACAGCTGACTGGATATTCAGACTCAGACTTCGCTGAAGATCGGTTAGACAGAAAATCAACTTCAAGAACTTGTCAGTTCCTAGGAAGTAAGGTGATTTCATGGTTTTCAAAGAAGCAAACGTGCGTCGCAACTTCCACAACTGAAGCAGAATATATGGCCGCTGGAAGCTGCTGCTCACAAATTCTCTGGCTGAAACATCAGCTGGATGACTATGAAGTGAAAACTGGACAAATTCCAATTTTCTGTGATAGCTCAAGTGTGATTGCTATATCAGAGAATCCAGTACATCACACAAGATGCAAGCATGTGGACGTACGCCATCACTTCATCAGAGATCACGTGGAAAAGAAGGATGTGATTGTGAGAAAATTCACACAGACATACAACGGGCTGATATACTCACAAAGCCGCTGATAGAAGCAAGATTCAAAATGTTGTGCGGATTACTTGGATTACTCAACCCAGACGATGCTTCACCCAGCTGAATGGAAGTAGACAGCTGGAATTCAAAACCGACATCACTGGTATCAGCTGAAAAAGAATCAAGCTCAACCATACGCCAAAGTTGAAGGATTATTCAGCTGAGGGGGAACCAGCTGGAACAACGTTCACTCAGCACAACCACTCAACCGAGGTATCAGCTGACTACAATGATCAGCTGAGAGGTTTGCAACAATATTAACTACACCTATTCAATCTGTTATCAGTCAAATCATATCTTGTCATATCTAATCAAATTTAAGTAAAAATCTGCAAAGAACTGAATCATGGGAGTTTCGAGGCAAAAGTCAAAGTGCCCCAACCGTCCTCTCTCACGCATTAACTCGCAATTTCTGAACAAGAAATTGACATGATGCGAGAATTTCTCCCAGTCGTAGATCTTCTTATCAATCGATAAATCTTGATCGTCCATTCATCAAGAAAGTTATATAAATATGCTAGAAGAGATACATAAAACATTGCATCAACCCTAAAAAGTTTTTCGGCATTCTTTCTTATTTCCATCAATTGGTATTATTTGTTTCTACTAACAAAAGTTGCAGAAGAAGAACATGGAATCTAGAAAGATATCTCCCGAAGCCGATCAAACTTTAAGAATATGTCAAAGCTTCAAGATAAGAGTTGCTTAACTTTCAGGAACCTCAAGAAGACGGAGTTCCAGGAGAAGATGAAGCCCATCGACAGATCCGGTCCAACGCAGTGGGAGACTGCAAAGCTCAAGAACGTCATTCACCAGGAAGGTGCAGATATCTTCCTGGGAATGTCAAAGGAAAAAGACCTCCACCGTCCCACTGTTTCTCTCAAAATAAAATAGAGAACGGGACATACAACTCCTGGTATGCAAAAATCAACGTCAACAGAACTGGACCAGATGTTGATAAAGACGGAGTCTTCAAGAGCAGTAGTGTCAAAACTCTTGCTCTGCCACAGGAGGTACAAAAAAAGATGCAGGAGACAAAGCAACATGCATCTATTTCCTTCCCAGCTGGGAATCGGAAACAACTTGAGGAGATAAAACATGCTGAAGCACCGTCTTCAAACAGAAGACTCAAGTCAAAGGTGCTCAGTCAGTCAGCCAAGAAGCCAACTGACATTAAGAGAGAATTCGTAAATACTCTCCGAGGAGCAGAAGGTCCACAAGCGGTGTTTTATTACGGTGGAGAAGAAGTTCATGTGCCAGCGTGAACATCGTCATCATCAACACCACAACGACGTATTCCAGCTGATCAACGAAGCTTAAACCCCATGACAGATGGAATACTTCAACCGACCTCTCCTCAATTTCCTTCAGCTCAACAGCGACACCAGCTTTGAGATCTTCAGATGAAAGTTGGAGCTCAAGCCCCTGCACCATGCTCAAATGGAAAAAATCATCCAGCCAATGATCACTTGCAGCTGGATGATGATGATAGGAGCTGAACCCAATACCCACCACTTCGAAGTGGAAGGGGAATACTCAAGTCCCTCAAGTGCTGAATCAGACTTTCTCATTCAAACTAATGAAGTCTGAAGAAGCAAAAATTGCAAGGAATGAAGTTGTGCCATATTCAGAAGATGTTATCTCCAGTGCCAACTCATACCTTCAAGCACTCAGTTGGACCGCCCCAGCTAAAACAGGCCAAGGATGCTGTGTCTGCAATCACAGCTGAGGCTAATGCTATTGAAGAAGAGCCAGCTAATACAATAGCTGAGCCACCTAAACTCCAGACCTCGCTGCTCAGAGCTAACAACCACAACTTTGCCAAACTAAAACATCGCAACAGCTGATGTTGTATCTCTCCCACCTTGATTGATCATGCCAAAAAGGGGGAAGTAAGGGGGAAGAGAATGAGACAAAGAAGAGGCAAACTGCTGAGCTAGAGAAACCAGCTGAATTAGAATCAGCTGGAGAAGAAACAAGTCAAAAGAAAAAAGAATGGATGCAGAAGAGAAGACCCAGCCAACTGGGATTGAAGACTGGAGAATTGAAGAATTTTTTTTCTTTCTTTCTTTTTCCTGTTTTATGATGTATTTTCTTACATTAATAAAACACAAGTTTTTCTGCGTCAAAAGTTGTCTCAGTTAGATTTTGGCATCATCAAAAAGGGGGAAATTGTTGGGAAAATTATAAAGTTTTGATTTAATACCAAAACCCAACTGATTCTCCAACCGAATAGATGATCCCTTCATCCTAAGTAGTGTTTTCCAGCTCACCTGTTTTAGCTCTAGATTTTCTAGGTTTACAGGTTCAGGAAGCAGAAGATAGCAGACGATTCAGCTGTGCCTACAGCAGGAAGCAGAAGACATCAGACGATCCAGCTGTGTCTACAGCAGGAGTCAACCTTCAGCTGAGTCCTTCTGCAAAGCATGATCAAGCTGAAGAGAATTCGAGCTGAGTTCAAAACACAGCTGGTCCAGCTGTACAGAACAAAATGAACTAACTCTGAAGACATCACTTCAAGTCAGTTTGCCCAATCCAGCTCTGAATTCAGAAGCCAGCTCCAAAGGCAGAAGATCCCGGCGTCAGAGGAAGTCAACATGCCTCGACCAATGAGGGATTGCCGAATCAGCATCCTAGACTTCAGGACCTAGGATGTGACACAAATGAAGACAGGTGCAGATTCGCCCAACGGCAGATATCGAATTTAAGGAGAGTAGGTAAGATTCAAACGGCTCCTCCAACGGCTAGTCTTGAATCTCTACCTATATAAACCCGTCTTCAACATCAGGATCAAACACGAAAAACACTCTACAAGCTTTCATTCTCTGAAATCCTCAATCTTTCAAAAGCTCTCTAGCAGTTCTACATAGTTCAAAGAACACTTTATCTTAAAGTGTTTCTAGTTCAGAAACTGCTTAGTTTTTCGTCTGATCCCTAGGCCAAAATCTTTGTATATCTTAAGCCTAGATTTCGAACGAGTTCATCATACTCTAAAGTTCTTAATTGTAAGAACTCGTTCACAGTTGGAACCCCAAACCAAACTCCTGTTTACCCAGAAAGGTTAGGTCAAGGTAACGCTTGCTTGAAGCGGGAAATTCAAGTGTTTGTAAGGTTTTTTCAGTACCCGTAAACTGAAAGGTTAGGCGTCAACGGGCGCGGGATCCCCATCGCCGATGGGGGGTTTACCTCTTGCGCCTCGGAAGAGGCGTTCTGTGGTCTTCTTCCAGACGGCCCCGCTTGCTCCACGACCGTAGTCTGGGCTTGCCCAGCCACGGGAATCGAACTGACTTCTTGTTCTCCACAGTTTGGGTCGCTTGACAGTGCCCGCAAACTGTTGGAACACAGCTCGGGTTAGAGTTGTGAAGTTACTTGGTACTTGGAAACCAAGTGGTAGTGAATTACCAGTGAAACTGGTCGTGGAAGTAGGAGGTGTTACTCCGAACAACGTAAAAATCTCGTGCTCTTTTCTTTCTCTTTAAATTCAGTTTTTGTACTAACTTTATCATCTCATTGCATATTTGATCTAAAACTGCATACACAGCTGCTCTCCAAAGACAGTTGTGTCTTTCTGAAAGTTGCACAACTTGACTAAACTGAAAACATAAAGTTAATCTTTTCAAGCTGAGTTTTTCTAATTAACCGAGCTAAGTTTTCAAACCACCACATTCCGCACCGCCAGCTGAGTTATTTGTCCAGCTAACCCTCCTTAGCTGGATTAATAACTGAGCTCACCAACTCTGTTATTTAAACTAGAAAAAGTTTTCAGAAATCTATTTGGTGTATTCACCCCCCCCTCTACACCAAATATCTAGCTCAGGGACCATCAAACATGTTCGCGAACATTTTTGCGAATTTTTCTAATTACTAAACTTAGGAAAATGGTGACGACGAAGTTGGTGACGGAGTTAGCGGCCTTTGAGAACGGGAAATGCATATCGTTGAACACGTATGTTATCAGGTTATTCCCTACTGCTGCTACTACCATCATCTCGAAACCTTGAAGCCCTGCACCACATCCCACATTCATTTTCTTATCATATTATTATTAATTCATACCTAGTGTAGCTACGAAGAACAAGGAGCACTCAACTACTAGTCTAGGCTAGTATGGTATGAGAAGAAGAATTCGAATCTGGGATTTTCCATACTCTCTTCCTTATTCAAACTCTATTCCTTTTGTGGTGCACGCCCACGCCGGCACCGTCGTCGATTTTGTGTTGCAAGAAGTAAAAGAATGTCAGGCGAAATTGATAAAACTACCAAGTAGAACAGGTAACTATTGACTCTTTTGTAGCAAAATTAATTAATAGTGTTTAATTATTAAACTCCATATGGTTTCAATACTAAATAATTATTAAACTCCATATGGTTCCCAACAACACTTGTAAAAATTGATCTGACAAACACTGCGGAAACTTTAACTTGCTGCTATTGTTCATGTGAATGCACAACCATTCTTAGGTATATATTCGGTATTCCAAGATATATTATGTATCATTTAAATGAAATTGTATAGTAAACAACAACATGCAATACATATCTGTTCATCTATGTTCTCAAACTTTCTCTCCGGCATCCACTTTATCGGCTATATGACTTGAAGAGAAAGATTATATTCGTATATATTTATTTCATTTTCAATATTTATTAGTTCTAGCTAAACTAATTATAAATATGTAGGTGATTTCTTGAGATGTTGGAGTTTCTCGAAGTTGATTGGCTATGATATTGGAGTTTCTACTTTCTTGAAGTTAATTTGTTTCTTGAGATGTTGAGATGTTTAATTGTTTTTTAGATGTTAAGTAGTGTTGAGATGTTGGAGTTTCTTAACTTTTTTAGAGTTAATTGTGTCATGGATTTAATTGTTCTTAGAATTAATTGTTTTTATGTTTCATGGAGTTTCTTGGAGTTGATTGTTTTTTAGATGTTGAGATGTTAATTATTTTTTCGATGTTAAGTATTGTTGAGATGTTGGATTTTTTTAACTTTCTTGGAGTTAATTGTTGGATGTTGTAATTTTTGTTTGATGTTGTTAGTGTTTTTGTGTTAGTATGTTGTAAATTGTAATTTGTATGCACATATTTTTTTATTTTTGAACTATAGGTGAAAATTGAAATTTTGGTTCGGCAGGATATATTATTCGGCATACAGTGAAAGTTCGATATACCGAACAAACGGTACGGTAACGGTATAATGCGTGGTGGATACCGAATTTTCGGTATGCCGACTTTCGGGATACCGGACGAAACGGTATGGTAACGGTATAAAATTTTTTATACCGAAAATTTCGGTACGATATACAGTATGGCGAAAAAATTTCGGTATACCGTACCGAACCACCCCTAAGTAAGTAGGCATTTCTTTGACGTCATTAAAAGAAAAATAATAAATGAAAAGAAAAAAAAGTAGTAGTCATATCCCTTACGCTATCCAATTCATTCCAGATTAGATTGGATAATCACAAAAGGACCGACGCATAAATTATTGCGCACCCTATTCAATCCTACAATTTCTCTCTCTCTCTCTCTCTTTCGGTAATCTCTCTCTCACTATATTTTTTGAATTCCTTGTTTTGCTGTATTAGCAGAACCCTAATTTTTTATTTCCCTTCGGATCGCAGCCAATCGTTGACTTCATCTGACGCCATGGCCAAAAGCTCCTTCAAGCTGGAACACCCCCTTGGTATTTTCTCCATACCCCGATCATCGATTAACCTAGCCCTAATTTACGTTTCTTTTTTGTTCTGTAGCAATGATCGATTGCTTTGATAACTTCCTAAATCTTGCTACCCTTAGTTCTACGATAATTGGGGTTTACATGATCTGGATCGTTGTGCGTGCGAGCACTACTAACTAAGCGGCTGACAGCTTTTAGATTTATTTGGATTTTTTAAATCAATTATTTGTATAGTTTCCGAATTTATGAAGAATTTTCTGGTATGGATATGAATTGTATGTTTGTGATTTTCACATGTTTCTTTATATTGGGTCTTGTTGATTCAATTCTTTTTGGTCGCTGAGGACTATAATTTCTTTTGCAAGATTGTGAATTTGAATAACTTCTAAACCTTGATCGATTTAGTTTTCATTCATTGTGTTCTTTAGCTATTTTTATTAATCCTGTGGTTGGCTTCTCTTTTAATTTTTGCAGTGCTTTTTAAGCGTGTGGATTATATTTTCTCTCGTGTAACAGTTTACTATCTATCCTAGTACTGGCTGGGTGAAATCAATGTCGTATGAACCCGATTTATTTCTCTTCTGCCCATTTTGATTAAGTTTGCACTTGGTAAATATTTAATAACTTGATGTATTTTTCATGATATGATTTTGTTTGGCAAGAATAATATTAGCAGCAGCATTTGAAGGTCTGTGCATTTGAAGTTGCTTTTTCGTGAAGGCAGTTGATTCTATGAGCATTGTGCAAATCTTGTTGCTTTTGGTTTATCTCACCCATTGTAATATAGTTCTTCTTAATGTATTGCAGAGAGGCGGCAGGCTGAAGCTGCTCGGATCAGGGAGAAATACCCTGATAGAATTCCGGTAATTAAGAAGGAAATTTGATTTATGAGTGCCTCTTAATGATTGATGTTTTCTCTAATTAACCAATTGTCTGTGGTATCTATATGTTATGCAATGTAGGTTATTGTGGAGAAGGCTGAAAGAAGTGACATACCTGATATCGACAAGAAAAAGTCAGTAACTTTGGCTAATTTTAAATGCACGGTTGTTGTTGAGTCTGTCTTGACTGGTTTTGTTATGTGTAGGTTTATTCGAGAAATATCCTCTGCTATGTCGTATCTTCTATTAGGATCTTTAATTCTTTGTCAGTAAAGCATTGTTTATTTAATACCTTCAACTTCAGTTCTAAACTTTCATATGATGCTTGACTGGGATACTTCTGCAAATTTATCAATTAAAAGACTCCTTTTGCTCCTTCGCTTGTATTGGGGATGATTTCTGATTTTGAAAATGATTGTTGGACAGTTCTTTAGTTTGTGCTATACTTTTGGTAATGAATTTTCTTTTTTCACTGAAAAATACAGATACCTTGTTCCTGCTGATCTGACGGTTGGGCAATTTGTATATGTTGTCCGAAAAAGAATCAAGCTCAGTGCTGAGAAAGCCATATTTGTTTTTGTGAAGAACATTCTCCCTCCCACTGGTATTGAGAATCTTTAATAGCATTCGTCTCTTCTTGAGCTTACAATTTTTGCATTGTTCGTTATGTTTTATTCTTGTGTCAAATCTGTCTACTGCAGCTGCTATGATGTCTGCTATCTATGAGGAAAACAAAGATGAGGATGGCTTCCTATACATGACTTACAGTGGTGAGAATACATTTGGATCTCTTTAAAAACGAAGTCGCACTGGGCCTTGTATATTCTCGAACGAAATCTTGTAAAATTCTCTTAAATTATCTCATTATTATTCTCCTCAAAGAATGCTTCTTGGTGATTCCTGAAATTCATAGATTTGAATGTTAATATTCATATTCTATGGTGACTTTTAATATATATATTTCCAGTTTCCAAGTTACTTTTTTTTTTTAATATGCTGGTGTTTGTTTATAGGTTATCCCCCAAGTTATGTTTGTTTTTAATATGCTAGTTGGTAAAAGGACTTTTCGTGGAATTTTTGTGTAGAGCATTAGCATTGGTAAAAGTGGGTTAGGGTGGGGTAGGGTGGGCACATAATTTTTGCCCACATTGGTGGGCATTCTTATTTTTTTAATGATTTTATTTTTCAATTTTATTTTTATTTTCATAATTTGAATAACAATTATTTTTAAAATGTAAATTTTATTTAATTGAAAAAAAAAATATTACATAAAAAAAATACATTAATCAAGACCGAATTGTGCTAACATTTATTTAGTGAAATCATTCTCTATTGTTGGGTGGGCTCTAGCATTGCGAAGGATCGCCTTTCTTTTCAAAAATTGTTGAACCACAAGTCGCACCCTCGTTTGTCAAGCTCGATGGCTTTTCGGTGCCGAATTACTCACCTGCTTGCATTCGTCTTGGACAATTATATAATGCAAGATAATAAAAGCATACATGACCTCAACTAAATTTTCTTCGAAAAATAGGCGTGCCTACCTATTTATAATTGCTCAACGAGCTTGGAGAATACCGAAGGCCCTTTTCACGTCCTTGCGGACTGCTTCTTGTTTCTGTGCAAATAGAGCTCTCTTCGGGTCAGTCGGGCATGAGAGAGTCTTCACGAAGGTTGGCCAATCGGGGTAGATGCCGTCAGCGAGGTAATAGCCCATCTTGTGTTGTTTGCCGTTGGCGTTGAAAGTCACCGAAGGCACTTTCCCATTCAGAAGATCGTTGAATACATCCGATTGATTCAACACATTTATGTCGTTGTTTGAACCTGCCACTCCAAAAAATGCATGCCAAATCCACAAATCTTGCGAAGCAACGACTTCGAGCACAATGGTCGGATGACCTTTCTTCTGGTTGGCGTAAGCTCCTTTTCAAGTAGTTGGGCAGTTCTTCCATTGATGCTTCCGAGCATTCCGGGAAAACCGTGCTTCTCCTCATGCATTTGGAGTAGTCGGTCGCAGTCCGCTGCAGTCGGTTTCCTCAAATACTCTGCACCGAAGACCGCAATAACGCCGGAGCAAAATTCCTTCAGGGATTTGCGGCCCGTTGAATCGCCAATACGTAGGTACTCGTCGTATTGATTTGATGCGCCGCCGTTCGCAAGTTGCCGGAGCGCAAACGTGCATTTCTGCATGGCGGATAGTCCCATTCTTCCGATTGCATCAAGACGTTGAAAATATGGCTCTCGCGCCTCCAACGTAGTGACTATCCGTCTGAAGATATCTCTCCTCATACGAAATCGACGGCGAAAGACATCTGGGACGTACGTTGGGTGATCTGCAAAATAATCGGCTTGGAGGCGGGCTTCAGCGCCCCGGTTTCTTTCCACTTACGTCCTCTTTAGGCGATTACGTTGTCTGTCTTCTTCGGCCTCTTCTCGCTCACGTGCTTCGAGTAGTTCTGCGTATAATTTTGTTGCTTCGAGAGAGACACCTATTTTCCTCCATTTTTCTGTGAAAACGATCGTCGCCAGACATGATTCAATGGAGAGACGAAGAAAATTGCAACAAAGATAGAAGTGGAAGAGAGAATTTAGAAGAAATTGAGAGAGAAATGTAGAGAATGAGGTGAAAATGAATGGAATAAGGTGTAGTATTTATAGGTAAAAATTAGAATTAAATTAAATTAAAATTAAAAAAAAAAATTAGCCGTTGAGTAACGATTAAAAAAACCGTTGCCCAATCACAACGCACCACGTGACACACATTTCCCACCCGCCTACCCCCCGCAAAAGGGCGATCACCCGCCCACCCCGCACGCCCCCACCCGGGCGCCATCGCCCACCGCCCGCCTTGCGCCCGCCCGCCCACCGGTGCGACGGCTCTTAACAAATTTCCATTGTTACTGATATAGAATGAAATGTATCGGTTGATAATAGCAAATGTGGATTGAGATTATATTGATTTTTTCATCTTACTCTCTCCGTTCCCATAAACATGTCTTTCCTTTTTTAGACCGTCCTCCAAAGACATGTCTTTCCTTTTCTGGACCGTCCTCTAAAAACATGTCTTTCTTTTTTTGGACATTAATTCTTACAATATTATTCTTAATATATGTCCTTATTTATTTTAATACCTGAGATGGCCCACTATTATCAATTAAAAAATATCCAACTATTCAAAATGTTAGATTTTTCTCCACTCACAAATACACATTACTAAATTTTCTTAAAATTCGTGTTACTCTAAGAAAGACATGTTTATGGAGATGGAGGGAGTATATGATTTTCACATTTGAGGCCTTGTTGAGAACTCCATATGTAAAATTTGACTTTTCATTGGGCATATGTTTGTTTTTCTGCTGATTCAATTTTTCGATTCAATTATTTTGCCACAACAAGATGCTTGATGATAACATTGAAAACATGGCTTACGTTCCAGACAAATAATTTCAAATGTTTTTGATCAGTTTTGAATTTCAAATGCACTTTCATTGATAAAGTCGATATTCATAAAATATTGGTTAAAATTGATAAATTTTAATGCTATTAAAAAGTGGGTACTTTAACCTTTTGGCTTTTGTCAGCATGCCCTCGGACCAGATAATTGGAATCTGACATTTATCAATTTTGGTTCATCAATTTTGCGCTTCTAACTAAACACATACTTTTAACCAAATAGATTTTGGACCACCATCACTAAATATAACACCCTATTAGCCTAATTTGCTATCGGTTGACCAAACAATCCTGCCATCATATTTGGAAAATAATTATTTATCTTGGAAAAGATGATGAGATTTTACCAAAAATTCCTTTATTTCAGAGCAATGGATCTTGCACTTGCTATGGTATACATCAATTGGAACATCACATTCACATTCTTTTTTTTTAGGCACACTCATGTGCGATGGACCGCACCATACGGACGGTTGGTGTGATCCATCCTATTTTATATACCATCTTTTAATTATTTAATATATAATTTATTCTAAATGGAATTTAGTGAACTCTAATTTTTAAGATTTTAAATTTTAATTGAAAATTAATGAATTCTAATTGTATTTCATTACATATTAATTATATATATACATATATAATATAAAATAGGTTCACCTCACTAATCATATAGTATGGTTGGTTGTACACAGGTTTTTGCCTTCTTTTTTTGTTCTTCAAAGGACGAGGGCAAGCGTAACAATTGAAACTGTGTTGTCCTAGATACAAGCTTATTTCATCCCAAAATAATAATCCCCGGTCCCAATAGCAAGATCTTACTTGCTTTGGACACGGTTATTAAGAAACAAGAGTAAAAAGATAAAAAGTGAGACCTTGCTTAATGGGTTAAGTATTTACATTTTTGGAATGAGACCTTGCTATAGGAACAAACGAAAAAAGAAAGCGAGAGCTTGCTATTTCGACGGAGGGAGTAGTCAATTTTCGCCCTCACTGTTTTACTCCTTATATATTAACGAAAGAAAGGAGAGGAGTCAGAGGACGGCAAGATATTGTCAAATATTGACCCCAAATTTGGTGGTCGACATCATCTTAGCCGTAGTGTTTTTAATGCAATTTATTATTCTTATTAGGATATTAATTTTATTTTAAAATTTACGGTCCATGAAACTTCATGAATCAATCCATTTCAAGTTAAGAGACCACATCATTAAGCTTGTATTTTTATTGTTTTCAAGAAAGAACATTAATCTTGCTGGATGACTTATTAAATTGGATTTTAGGTACAAATTGTCTAGCTTCCTTTACAAATTGAAATTGTGTGTCTTATAACCTTATTTGATTCCAAACTAATAGTCAATTTTCAACTCTCACGGTTATATTCTATTGTTGGGAAAATTATAAGGTTTTGATTTGATACCAAAACCCAACTGATTCTCCAACCGAATAGATGACCGCGTCAACCTAAATAGTGTTTTCCTTTTGTTGCTTTGTTTTAGATTTTCTAGGTTTACAAGTTAAGGAAGCGGAAGACAGCAGTCGACCCAGCTGTGTCTACAGCAGGAGTCAGCTAGCGGAAGATAGCAGTCGACCCAGCTGTGTTTACAGATGGAGTCAGCTAGCGAAAGACAGCAGGCGTCAACCTTCAGCTGAGTCCTCCAGCAGAGCATGATCAAGCTGAAGAGAATTCGAGCTGAGTTCAAAAACACAGCCGGTCCGGTATACTGAGACAAGGGAACTAGCGAAGACATCACTTCAAGTCGATCCGGCTACGAATTCAAAAGCCGGCTCAAGGCGAGAAGATCCGGCGTCGGGAGGAAGTCAACATACCTCGACCAATGAAGGATTGCCAAATCGGCATCCTAGACTTCGGGACCTAGGATGTGACACAAATGAAGACAGGTGCGGGTCGCCCAACGGCGGATCTTGAATTTAAGAAGAGTAGGTAAGATTCAAACGGCTCCTCCAACGGCTAGTCTTGAATCTCTACCTATATAAACCCGTCTTCAACCTCAGGATCAGATACGAAAAACTCTCTACAAGCTTTCATTCTCTGAAATCATCAATCTTTCAAAAGCTCTCAAGCGGTTCTACATAGTTCGAAAGAACACTTTATCTTAAAGTGTTTCTAGTTGAAAGCCTTGTTTTTCGTCACGATCCCTAGGCCAAAATCTTTGTATATCTTAAGCCTAGATTTCGAACGAGTTCATCATACTCTAAAGTTCTTAATTGTAAGAACTCGTTCACGATTGGAACCCCAAACCAAACCCACGTTTACCCGAAAGGTTAGGTCAAGGTAACGTTAGCTTGAAGCGGGAAATTCAAGTGTTTGTAAGGTTTTTTCGGTACCGTAAAGGCGAAGGTTAGGCTTGACGAGCCCCGCATTGTTGGAACACGGCTCGGGTTAGAGTTGTGAAGTTGCTTGGTACTTGGAAACCAAGTGGTAGTGGATTACCGATGAACTGGTCGTGGACGTAGGAGGTGTTACTCCGAACCACGTAAAAACTCGCGTGCTCTTTACTTTCTCTTTATATTCGGTTTTGTACTAACTCTTTCATATCATTGCA
Source organism: Agastache rugosa (assembly GCA_031470985.1). Lineage (NCBI taxonomy): Eukaryota > Viridiplantae > Streptophyta > Magnoliopsida > Lamiales > Lamiaceae > Agastache > Agastache rugosa. The sequence goes on along the minus strand of CM062601.1, from coordinate 33,884,722 downwards.
TATTTGTTCAAGCTGCATACGTTGCTCTCAAAAGGCATTGTGTCTCTCTAAAAGTTGCACAACTTGACTAAGCTGAAAAGCTAAAGTTAATCTTTTCAAACTGAGTTTTTCTAAGTAACCGAGCTAAGTTTTCAAACCACCATTTTCCGCACCGCCAGCTGAGTTATTTACCCTTGACCCTTCCTATTTGGATCGATGCCGAGCTCACCAACTCTGTGATTTAACTTGAAAAAGTTTTCTAAAATCTATTTGGTGTATTCACCCCCCCTCTATACCAAATACCTAGCTCAGGGACCATCATCTACTCTCCGTCCCACTAAGCATGTCTCATACTTTTTGGGTACGGAAATTAAAAATAGGAATAAAACGTTAGAAAGTGAATAGATCTCACCACTTTTGAAGAGTTAAATATTTCTTTTTTTGGTATGAGACATTACTAATGGGGCACCTGATGGTCCAAAGACGGATACCTTGGTGTAGAGGGGTGAATACACCAAGGTTTGAAAACTTTTCCAAGTTAAAACTCTTTTGAGTGAGCTGGCTGTGTTCGATCCAGCTGGAAGGCAGCTTGATCGACACAGCTGGCTGTGTGCGGAATGTGGTGGGTTTTGAAAAGTCCGTCTGTTGCTTCAAATATATTGTAGAGCTCTGTTTTTTTTTTGTTAGTCAGTTTATGCAACTTGAAAATATGCTTATGAGGAGTCAGCTGGATGCACAACTAAAGCAATAAAGAACAAAGTTATTTAACGTGGGTCAGAGAATGACTCCTACGTCCACGACCAGAAACCTCTGGTGATCCACTAAGACTACCACTGACTTTACGCACAGTCAGCAAGCGTTGCAGCTCCGTTCCTTGAGCTGGATACACGTTTACGCGTACTGTATCAAAACGTAATCAGACTGTTTATGGGCATAGCTAAAGCCTACCTTTAGTTTACGGGTACTGAAGAACCTAACCTGTAGTTTTACGGGTACTACAGAACCTTAACCTTAAACTAACCTTTTTCTGGGTTTGAGGGTTTGGTTTTGGGGTTTCCAACTATGAACGAGTTCTTACAATGAAGAACTTTGAGTATGATGAACTCGTTCAAACTAGGCTTAAGATAGGAAGGATTATATGCCTAGATACTAGTGGGAGAGAGTTTCAGCAGCCTGAGAATGAATAAGTACTCAGAAGGATGTAGACTGCTGGATCTTGAAGCTTTTCTGAGAGATCTTGATATTTGGTTAGACTTCTTTCTCTGTTGATCTCTCCTATATATTCTCTCTCTCGTCACTCTTCTGATGATGAAGAGGACTCATATTTATAGGGAGAGATTAGAACTAGCCGTTGGAAAGAGCCGTTCTGAATCTCTACCTAACTTCTGACAAGTTGGTCTTGTCTTCTTCCTTGATTTCCTTGTAAAGCTGTCTTGAACTCTGCTGGGTCTTTGACGCTGAGCTGAGTCTTGGACTCTGCTGGGTATATGACTCTGAGCTGAGTTACTACTCAAGCTGGGTCTTTCTCACAGCTGTGTCTAAATTGTTGGGAAAATTAATAGAGTTTTGATTTGATACCAAAACCCAGCTGACCCCAACCGAGTAGCACAAGCCTAAACGTTTTTCGGCTCACCTGTTTGAGCTTATAGAGTTTCTAAGTTTACAGGTAGAGTCGCTGAAGATAGCAGAAGACACAGCTAAGCTGACACAGCTGAGGTATTCAGCAGAGCAGACCAAGCATAGTCAAAGACCTAGCATTATCAAAACCCAGCTCAGTGACGGAAACCCAGCTCAGTGTCTAAAACTCAGCTCAGTGTAAAGGACCCAGCTTAGTGTCAATGACACAGCTCAGGTCTAAGACAGCTCAGGTTAATGACACAACTCAGGTTGAAGACACAGCTCAGGTTAATGATACAGCACAGGTCTAAGACACAGCTCAGAGTCAAGACGCAGCAGAGTCCAATTCGCTGAAGACACAGCAGAAACGCTTAGCAGCTCGAAGACGAAGACCTTCTCCAAGACAAGATCCCGATGTCAGAAGATCTTGTCTGACGCAGTCAAATCAGAGAAGGAATGAAGATAACCAAGTCGGTGGGTCCCACGACGTACACAATTTATGATTAACCAAGGAACAAGATAACGACCCAGTTATCCAACAAAAACCCATCATACAATAAATCATACTTTTAAGTCAAACCAAAATAGTCGAGAATGGTCAAAAGACAACATCTCGTATCAGAGTTTAACAACGGAAACAAGGTTTATCAAGTCATAGCTTCAACATCACACTAAGACAACAATTACTGAATAAATTCAGAGTGTTGCAGCGGAAAAACATAACACATCTTTGATTATATGTATGAAGACATATAACCCTGCTCAACATCAATAGAAATTTCAAAAGGGTCAACAACACACTCATTTCCCATCCGAGCTAGCCTGCACATTTTAGAAATAACATGCAGAGCTGAGTACTTTCGTACTCAGTGGACACATGCCAAAAATAATTGAAAATTTGCTGCTTAGAGATATAGATTGACTCTTGCCATAAAACATAGCACCAGTATATATATTAAAAACAAACATGTGCTTGCCAAAACCTTTCATTTCATTATAAGTGACTCGAGTCAAATACTTTAACATGTATGTACCACATCTACTATAACTTTTAAGTGTTGAGAAATAGGCCTCCTTCTCAAACACTTGTAATCGTCCACTCCTTTCGGAAGACTCCCGATTACAAAATAGTGTACATAAATCCTACACCTTCGTAGGACCAAATTCATCTTTCCTTGGTAGATGGTATCATACAAAAACTTCAAACAGTGGCAAGTCAATCACTTTAAAATTATCACATATATATAATCATAATTTCACATTCATCACTTCGTTAGTTCAGAAAGCCCACCTGGACTGAAGCTACTTTATATATACTTTAACTTCTCGGCTTTTCCCTCACTTTTCGGTCCCGCTCGATCCTTCATTTAATAATTAAATTTAAACATAAGAGCGAGAAAAATTAAATATTCAAATGAGGGATGCCGCTGCTATTCTTAAAATTTCTCTAATTTGTCTCGGCTTTTCTAGGGTTTTCATCTCGGCAATTAGGTACTAAACTTTTCTAATTACTTCCTCTTTCTTACTTAACTTCTTAATCGATAAATAATCGATTATAACTTCAGGATATATTTTAAAACATAAATCCATATACTGCTTATTTAACTTCATAAATAAACATGTAATCACATAATTTCTTATTTAACTCCATAAATAAACATATAATTCAGCATTTAACTTCATAAATGCATATACGCATATAATTAATAATTAAACTCATATTAATCACTTCATCCATCATTTAAACTTATTCTTAAACATATTATCATTCAAAAGAAATTAAACATATCATTTAATCATATAAGTATGTATTAAACACTTAAACTCTTCATCTAATTTAATAAGCATAATAAAATGCTTAACTTCTTTATTAACATATATTCTTAACTTTATATTAATAAAAATATGTCATTGACATATTTATTTATTAATGACGTATCATTAATACTTAATTCGTCATTAGCAACTAATAACCATTAACATATATAATTAATAGCTAAAATCCTCATTAACTTTTAATTGATGACAAATATCATCATTATCCTTTATTTAACATATATTTAATCTCTACTATTCGTATCTTTAACTTAAAAATATTTTCGACTCATCAAACGAGCTCCGAAAAATTTCAAATTAATTCCTTATACTTTTTATACTAAATGTGACATAATTATATAATCACATCATTAAAACAGATCTTCTATACGTATAAACCTCCGACTTCGAAAAATAGCCGGAAAATAGAAAAGTCTCAAAACTTCGTATTAAAATTCCGAAAAATTCTACGATACTTAATTTTTATCGTAGAATTCATTTCCATCATTATTTTCTTAATTAAAAATCATATACATGGCCTTTTAATATATATATATTTCGGCCCTTTTTCTAGAAATTAGATTAAATGCCCAATTTCATTCTAATCACTTCCAAACATATTTATTTAATTTATAAACCTCAAATATAACATTATTACTTAATTAAATTAGAGAAAATTGAAACCCTAGTTACTATAAATTTCGAAATTTCCACCTTTAGGGTCTAGGTTATTTATTTTTCTCCAATTTCACTTGTAATATTCTTAGATTTAATTATAAGGATTTATTATATCAATACTTAATCAAATTATGCTTTAGATTAATAATCCCTAATTTTTATGCAAACTTGAATTTTCTAACTTCATTCATATGAGTTTCAAAAATTCCAATCAATTCATCATAACCTTATTTCATCATTCTAAACTCAAATCCATCATCAATTTCATCATAAAAATTCATCATCAAAATTTCCCAATTTATAACCCTAATATTTCGAAATTAATTAACATTAGGGCAAGGGAAATTCTAACTCATTAAAACCATATATCATCATGCTCAATAACATCAATTAAGCATACATTGATCATCAATTCAAACATAGAGCATCAAAATCAATTATTCCTATTTTAGCCACATTTTCGGCTATTTCAAGAATAAATAGGAAATTGATTAATTCTTCCCAATTCAATTATCTAACATGCTAATAGGCATCATATGAGCTCATATAAATCATCAATTTGATCATAGAAGATCAAATTCTAAAATTCTTAATTTTGGCCAAAGTTTCGGCCATTTCAAAATTAAAAATAATTTGATTATCTCTTGATCAATTCAATTATTTCTCATGCTTATAATCATCATAGAAACTCACTTAATTCATCAATTTGATCATAGGATCAAAGAACCAAAATTTCTAATTTATTCCATAATTTTCGAAAAAATGAAAATTAGGGCTAGAATTATGTTCTCAATGATTTAATGATAGAATTATAATCTAAATCACTTAATTTACAACATACTTAAAGATCAAATCCATCTATCAACATTTATAAAACTTTCGAAATTTTTGGAGATGAAGGAGAGATGGATTTTCATGCCCAAACTTAATCTAAATGCTTAAATAACCTTAGATCTAACCTTTTCACTTGATTTAAGCACTACTTCCTTTGATGACTTGAGCTTGAATCTTCATCTTTAATGGAGTTGTGTGTGTGTGTGTGATGAGTGTGTGTGCTGCGTGAGTAGTGTCGAGAGAGAGAGATGAGAGAATGAAGAAAGATGCATGAATTTATCTTACTCTCTTAACCTTAATACATTGCATTTAATTAATTCTTGCATGCCACATGTCCAACATATATAATTATTGTGTTGGAAACATGATGAGGTGGCTCTAATAAATAAATAAAATAAACCTTAGTGTTAGCAATTAACACATATGCTAATTAAACTACTAACAATATATATTAGTAATTAAATTAATCACTAATTATTGTTAGATATAAATTAATTAGGAAATAATAATCAAGCTTATGATACAAGCTTTATTTCCTAGGAAAAATTATGTTTAATAACTTAGCTTAATTAATTAATTAATTAAACATCTAATTAATTAATTAAATATTAAGCATATAAATATAATCTTAATTGATCAATTAATTCTCTAATTAATTAGTCAATCTTTAAATAAATAATCATAGAGGCTTTAATTAAAAAACTCTCGATCTATAAAAATTTATTAGGGTTTCTCAAACCCTAATATAAACTTCCTCTTAAAATTTCCGGAAATAAAATCCGCAAATTAATTAAATTGCCGGAGAAAAATTCATAAATCATTAGAAAATTAAATACTTCAAAAATGGCACATATTTCTCATATAATGCGCATATAATGGCACATAATCATAAATACCTTTAATATTTCATTTCGGATTCACCGAAACGAAAATTAAACTTAAATCATCAAAATTCGGCAAATTAAGCTGCCGAATTATTTTAACTGCCGGAACTTAATTTCCTTCTAAGTTCTCGCATTTTAAATTATTCTAAATAATTATCTTAATTAATTACTAAGATTAGTTATGAAAAAACAAGGTATTACACCAACCGAGCTAAGTTTTCAAACCACCACATTCCGCACCGACAGCTGAGTTATTTGCCCAGCTGACTCTCCTCAGCTGGATTCATAACTGAGTTCACCAACTCTGTTTTTGAACTTGAAAAAGTTTTCAGAAATTTATCTTTGGTGTATTCACCCCCCATCTACACCAAAGACCCAGCTCAGGGACCATCAATTGGTATCAGAGCAGTGGTTCAAAAGACCGCTGGTTCTGAATCAAGAGATTTGTCTTGATAATCTGTCAGTGGTCAACTGAACAGATCCTCTTTGTTGAAAAACTCATATTATTACATACTGTGCATACTTCTATGGATTCTTATCTTAATAGGAATCTTCCCACCTTCTCGGTCGACGACTATGCAATCTGGAAGTTCAGATTGAAAAGCTTTCTTTGTGCGCATCATGACATGATGTGGGACGTCATCACAGATGGACCCATCATCATCTACAAATAAGTAAACGAGCTTGTTCCAGTTCAAGATGGTGGACAACCAACATATCAGCCCATTTCCAAGCCAAAGAGTGAGCATACATCAGAAGAAAGGAAGCAAGTTGGATTAGACAGCTTCGCGAGGAACACTATCTCATCAACAGTCTCCAACGCCAACCTCAGCAAAATCATCAACTGCGAAACCGCAAAGGAGATGTGGGAAACCCTAGCCAAGCTATGCGAAGGGTCTGAGGAGATTAAAGAAAATAAATTCACAATCGTCTGCTAGAAGTTTGATAACTTCAAGCAGCTTGTCAACGAGTCCATCTAAGGGATGGAACTCAGATTTTCCAATATAGTGGTAGAAATAGAAACCATCAGAACTGGGAAATACTTCCAGTGAGAGAAGAATCTAAAAGTCCTTTCAGCGCTCACAGCTGAATGGAACACATATAAGGTGGAACATCAAAGTCGAAGTCACTTGGGTGATCTTTCGACTGAAAGATTATTCTCCCTGCTCAAAGCCAACGAATACAACTTGAAGATTACCATGAAAGAATCTTCAAGTAATCAGAATGATGGAGAGCTGACACTTGCGCCAAAGGAGATTGCGTTCAGAGCCAACTCTGAAAAATCCTCATACATGTAGTCAGCCGAGTCTTCAAAGAAGGACATGAGCAAGGAAGAGCTACTTGAAGAAATTGCCATGCTGGTCAAAAACTACAACAGACTCAACACCAGCAAGGGCAAGTACAAGAAGTTCGTAAGAACTTACAGAGACAAGTACGCAGCAGCTGATGAGAAGTCAACTGACAAACGAACAGAAGAAGGCTGTTTCAACTGCAAGGAACCGGGACACTACCGGCTAGACTATCCGAAGCTATCCAAGAAAGATAAAGACCAACTGAAAGCTAAGGCAGCTGACAGAAGGAGAGCCTACATCGCAGATGAGGAGTCAGAGTGCAACAAAATGGATGATCACATGCCATTTTCAAACTCAGAAGAAGAAGCATTGATGGCTCACGATGAATCTGATTGGGATACATGCTTCATGGGACAAACAGACGGCATCGATGAAGATGAGATAATGTCTAGAACTCAAAATCTATCTAATCTCTCACCATCACACGAACACTCTACACATGTTTCATAATCAGGGCTACCTGATTGGAGTCTAGTAGAGAAGGTTATGAACGATTCCAAGGAGCTTCAAGAAATCCTTGACGTCGTAATGTGTGAGAATGCTGAGCTGAAGGTGGAACTGGAAAAGAAAAAGGTATCAGAAGCAGCTGATACAACACAGCTACAAAAAGGAAGTTGTTTCACTAAAAGACAAAATAGTGAAACAAGATCAGCTGATGAAGGACTTCTACTATCAAAAGAAACAGCTGATGGAAGAATTGGAAAAGGCCACAGCTGAATCAGAAAAGAAGTCAGCTGAGATTTTAGAGCTGAAAAGTTCTGAAGAGGTACTATCTAAGAAGATGGTAGCTCTCATCAAAGCCACATCAACAATGGACGAAATCATAAGTGCACAACGTCCAGCAACACTCAAAGCAGGACTGGGATACAACGAATCAAAGGATGCCACAAACATTACCTCTACGAGTGGAACAAAGGTAATGTTTGTACGATCAAAAGAACATCCAATTCCAGCAACTCAGCAACAACAGTTGAAGACACAGCAAGCATCAAGAAGACCAGCTGTGAGATATCCTCAAGCTCCATCAAGGACACAGCAGACATCAAAAAGGTCAGCTGTAAGATAACCTCAAGCTCAAATTAGACCGCAACGTGCTCAACCTCAACAAAGACAACTGGCTGGACATTACTGTTACCAGCAACAGCAACAGCACGTTGAAAGATATCAACCGAGATATCAGAGGAGATATCCAGTTGGATATCACTCATATGATCATCGCTGGAGAACCAATTCTAGCTGAGGTATCACAAGAGACAGCAGAGACAAAGGAACGTCTCAGCTGGGTACTCAGCATACCGAAAGAAACCAAGACATCAAGCCGGAAAGATACTGAGATCAAGACCCCACCAGCAACAACCGAAGAACACAATGAATGTGTATATCGACTCAGCTGGAAGGATTATCAGATCAAATGACCCAATTCGAGTCATCAAGCAGATCTGGGTCGTTAAAGGATCTCTGTCTAACCCACAAGGACCCAATTAAAACTGGGTACCTAAATTTTGATCTTTTGTATAGGTTGCAAGGGATCAACGCATCATTGAGGAGTCAATGAGAACGATGTGGTACTTGGACAGTGGATGCTCCAAGCACATGACGCACTTAAAGCATCTACTCCAGGAGTGTATCGAGCGTTCAGGCCCACAAGTAACATTTGGTGATAACTCCAAAGGCCTAACCAAAGGTTATGGTACATTTAAAACTAAAAATGTTATAATCCCAAATGTTTCTTATGTACAAGGACTGCAACATAACTTGCTTTCCATTAGCCAATTCTGCGACAACGGTTTTTCTGTCAAGTTTGATGCACAGGGATGCACAGTGAAGCACAGGAAAACCAAGCAGATACTACTAAGAGGGAAAAGAGAAGGAAACATGTATTTCGCTGACTGGAACAGCAGCCCTCCGGAGACTTGTCTTGTATCGAAGAGCAGCAATGAAGTCAGCTGGCTGTGGCACAGATAGCTGAATCATCTCAACTTCAAGAAAATCAACAAACTGGCTAGGAATCAGCTCGCTAATGGAATTCCAGATCAAGTATATGACAAAAGTCATATGTGCAGCGCGTGTCAACAAGGAAAACAAACAAGAATTTCATTCTCTCTCAAGCCAGTTCAGTCAACTGATCGAGTACTTCAACTCCTTCACATGGATCTTTTTGGTCCAGTTACTCCAGCAAGCTTCAATGGCAGAAAATATACTCTGGTCGTAGTGGATGACTTCTCAAGATTCACATGGGTGTCATTCCTGTACCAGAAGAGCGAAACCAGGACAAAGCTGCCAATCCTGCTGGAAAGATTGTCAACTCAGAAGGAGTGCAAGATAATGTCAATCAGATCAGATCGAGGAACGGAGTTTCTGAATGAAACTATTTATGAATACTGCGAGAAGAACGGAGTTCAACATCAAACCTCAGCAGCACGCACACCTCAGCAGAATGGTGTAGCAGAAAGAAGAAACCGAACACTCAAAGAAGCAACTACCTCAATGCTAGCCAGCTCTGCCATTCCAAAGAAGTTCTGGGCCGAAGCAATAAATACAGCATGCTTCACTCAGAATCACTCCCTACTCATATCAAGGCAAGGAAAGATGCCGTATGAGCTATGGAACAACAGAACACCATACATTGGATATTTCAAGGTCTTCGGATCCAAATGTCATATCCTAAACAACGGAAAAACACAGCTCAAGACGTTCGACGCAAAGACTGACCTAGGAGTATTCCTTGATTATTCTGCTGTGAGTGAAGCATACAGAGTCTTCAACAGAAGAACTCAAACGGTCGAAGTAACTCCACATGTTACCTTTGACGAATCATCATTCGAATATAGAGACTCTATCAAACGAAGAAATGAAGGAGAATCTTCAAAGCAAATTCAGACACGAGCTCAAGAAAATCGAATTAGGAATTTGGCCGAACCATTAATTTGGGATGATGTGCCAGAAGAGGAACTTCAAATCAATCAGAAAGCTCCACCAGCTGGAAATTAAGAGGAACCTCCAACGCCAAATCAAGGGGGAATGCCATCAGCTGGAAATCCAGACACAGCTGAATCCCCAGCTCCATCTCCAGCAGAGCCTCTACAGAAGTCACCTCAACACTCAATCCAAAGAGAGAGTCTTTCTCAAGACTTAACTCCAGAGCAACTCCAAGCCAGACGAAATCTTGCCACTTCTAGCATCTATCAGCTGGAAGAAGAAATTCGTAAACGAAGAAGATGGATTGAAGATCATCCAACATCAGCAATCATTGGAGAACCATCTGACCAAGTCAAAACCAGAAGCTCAGCTGCTCAAGCTTCTTCGGATCATCAAGAAGCAACTGACACACCTCAACTCTCAGTAGAGCTAGAACTAACGGTCTATGATGAAGACACAGCTCTAATGGCATGTTATGTAGCTCAAGTTCCGAAGCCTCAATCAATTCTCGAAGCTTTAAAGAGCGTGCCCTGGACAAATGCCATGCAGGAAGAGCTGAATGAATTCCTCAGAAATTGTGTCTGGGAATTGGTCGAAAGACCTGAAGGAGTCAAAGTCATAGGACTCAAATGGATCTTCAAGAACAAACTGGATACCCTTAGAGTCATCATCAGAAACAAAGCTCGACTGGTTATCAAGGGCTACACCCAGCAAGAAGGAATTGACTTCGAAGAATCATTTGCTCCAGTAGCGCGATTGGAAGCGATCAGACTCTTTCTCGCTTATGCAGCACATCACAAATTCAAGGTCTATCAAATGGATGTGAAGTATGCATTCTTAAATGGAGAAATCAAAGAAGATGTCTATGTTGATCAACCTCCAGGATTTGAAGTAGAAGGAAATAAAGTCTACAAGCTAAAGAATGCATTTTATGGATTGAAGCAAGCACCTCGAGCTTGGTATGATACTCTATCAAACTTCCTTATATCCAAAGGATTTAAGAAGGGATCAGTAGACAGAACACTCTTCCCCATCAAGTCAGGAGAAGATATCCTGGTTGTTCAAATCTATGTAGACGACATCATCTTCGGATCAAGATCAACATTCTTATGCCAAAGATTTGGAGAGATGATGTCAGAACAGTTCCAAATGTCAATGATGGGAGAAATGAGCTTCTTCCAATGACTTCAAGTCAAGCAATCAGCAGAAGGGATTTTTATAAATCAATCCAAGTACGTGAAAGACTTGATCACCAAGTATGGAATTCAATCCAGCAGAACTGTAAAGATTCCGATGAACACAAACTGGAAGATTGAACCTGGAACTGAAGGAAAGTCAGTTGATTCCAGCAAATACAGAGGGATAATCGGTTCCCTGCTGTATCTAACAGCGAGTCGTCCAAATATCTCTTTCGCAGTCGGAGTGTGTGCCAGATTTCAAGTTGATCCAAAGGAAGCACACATGCAAGCAGCCAAGAACATTCTCAAATATCTCAAAGGAACTCAGAATGTTGGGTTGTGGTATCCCGCTGAAGACAATTTACAGCTGACTGGATATTCAGACTCAGACTTCGCTGGAGATCGGCTGGATAGAAAATCAACTTCAGGAACTTGTCAGTTCCTAGGAAGCAAGTTGATTTCATGGTTTTCAAAGAAGCAAACGTGCGTCGCAACTTCCACAACAGAAGCAGAATACATGGCAGCTGGAAGCTGCTGCTCACAAATTCTCTGGCTGAAACATCAGCTGGATGACTATGAAGTAAAAACTGGACAAGTTCCAATTTTCTGTGATAGCTCAAGTGCGATTGCTATATCAGAGAATCCAGTACATCACACTAGATGCAAACATGTGGACGTACGTCATCACTTTATCAGAGATCACGTGGAAAAGAAGGATGTGATTGTTGAGAAAATTCACACAGACATACAGCGGGCTGATATACTCACAAAGCCGCTGATAGAAGCAAGATTCAAAATGTTGTGCGGAGTACTTGGATTACTCAATCCAGACGATGCTTCACCAGCTGAATGGAAGCAGACCCAGCTGAATGGAAGCAAACCCAGCTGAATAGAAACAGACAGCTAGAATTCAGAACCGACATCATTGGTATCAGCTGAGAAAGAATCAAGCTCAGCCAGACGTCTAAGTTGAAGGATTATTCAGCTGAGGGGGAACTAGCTGGAAAAACTTTCACCCAGCACAACCACTTAACCGAGGTATCAGCTAACTACAATGATCAGCTGAGAGGTTTGCAACATCATTATCTACACCTACTCAATCTGTTTTCAGTCAAATCATATCTTGTCATGTCTAATCAAACTTAATTAAAAGTCTGCAAAGAACTGAAACATGGGAGTTTCGAGGCAAAAGTCAAAACGCCTCAACCGTCCTCTCACGCGCATTAACTCGCATTTTCTAATCAAGAAACTGACGTGACGCGAGAATGACTCCCAGTCGTAGATCTTCTTATCAAACTTCAAATCTTGATCGTTCATTCATCAAGAAAAGTGATATAAATATGATAGAAGAGAAAAGCAAAATTTTGCATAAACCCTAAAAAGTCTTTCGGCACTCTTTCTTTTTCCTTCAATTGTATTATTTGTTCTACTAACAAAAGTTGCAGAAGAAAAACATGGAATCTAAGAAAGATATCTCCAGAAGCCGATCAAACTTGAAGAATCTGTCAAAGCTTCAAGATGAGAGTTGCTTAACTCTCCGGAACCACAAGAAGACGGAATTCCATAAGAAGATGAATTGCATCGACAGATCCGGTCTAACGCAATGGGTGATTGCAAAGCTCAAGAACATTCAATAGGAGATTGCAGAAATCTTCCTGGGAATGTCAAAGGAAAAAGACCTCCTCCGCCCCACTGTTTCTCTTAAAATAAAAGAGAGAACGGGACATACAACTCCCTAGGATGCGAAAATCAACGTCATCAGAACTGGATGAGATGTTGATAAAGCCGGAGTCTATAAGAGCAGTCGTGTCAAAGCTCTTGCTCCGCCACAGGAGGCACAGAAAAAGATGCAGGAGACAAAGCAGAATGCATCTACTTCCTTCCCAGCTGGGAATCAGAAACAACTTGAGGAGACAAAACAAGTTGAAGCACCGTCTTCAAACAGAAGACTTAGGTCAAAGGTGCTCAGTCAGTCAGCCAAGAAGCCAGCTGACATTAAGAGAGAATTCGTAATTACTCTCCGAGAAGCAGAAGGCCCATAAGCGGTGATTTCTTACGGTGGAGAAGAAGTTCATGCGTCTGCGTGAACATCGTCATCATCAACATCGCAACGACGTATTCCAGCTGATCATCTAAGCTTAAACCCCACGACAGATGGAATACTTCACCGCCTTCTCCTCAAATTCCTTCAGCTCAACAGGGACACCAGCTTTGAGATCTACTCATGGAAGTTGGAGCTCAAGCCCCTGCACCAAGCTCAAGTGGAAAACATCATCCAGCCGATGATCACTTGCAGCTGAATGATGAAAACATGAACTGAACCCCATAACCACCACTCCAGAAGTGGAAGGGGAATACTTAAGTCCCTCAAGTGCTGAATCAGACTTTCTCATTCAATCTAATGAAGTCTGAAGAAGCAAAATTGCAAGGAATGAAGTTGTGCCCTTTTCAGAAAATGTCATCTTCAGTGCCAACTCATACCTTCAAGCACTCAACTGGTTCGCCCCAGCTGAAACAAGCCAAAGACGTTGTGTCTGCAATCACAGCTGAGGCTAAAGTTATTGAAGAAAAACTAGCTAATGCAACAGCTGAGCCACCTAGACTCTAGACTACGCTGCTCAGAGCTGTCAACCATAGCAAAGCCATACGAAACATCGCAACAGTACAGCGAAGATCGCTGACGCAATTCAGGAAATTGCACAGCTCACTAAAGACGATGGTGTATCTCTCCCACCTTAATTGATCATGCCAAAAAGGGGGAAGAGAATGAGATAAAGAAAAGGCAAACTGCTGAGCTAGAGGAACCAGCTGCATCAGCTGAAGGAGAAACGAGTCAAAAGAAAGAAGCAGCGGATGCAGAAGAGAAGACCCAGCCAACTGGGATTGAAGACTGAAGAATTTTTTTTCTCTCTTTCTTTCTTTCTTTTTCCTATTTTATGATGTAATTTCTTACATTAATAAAACACATTTTTCTCTGTTTCATAAGTTGTCTCAGTTAGGTTTTGACATCATCAAAAAGGGGGAAATTGTTGGGAAAATTATGAAGTTTTGATTTAATACCAAAACCCAACTGATTCTCCAACCGAATAGATGATCGCATCAACCTAAGTAGTGTTTTCTAGCTCGCCTATTTGAGCTCTAGATTTTCTAGGTTTACAGGTTTAGGAAGCAGAAGACAGCAGAAGTCAGCTATCAGCTGAGTTTTTCAGTTGAGCTAAGTTCAAAATGGAGCAGGATCCAGCTGAAGATCAAGCTGAAGTTAAATCGAGTTGAGTTCAAGACAACTGGTCTAGCTGTACAGAACAAAGAGAACTAACTCTAAAGACATAACTTCAAGTCAGTGTGCCCAATCCAGCTTTAATTCTAAAAGCCAGCTCCAGAGGCAGAAGATCCCGGTGTCAGAGGAAGTCAACATGCCTCGACCAATGAGGGATTACCGAATCAGCATCCTAGACCTCAGAACCTAGGATGTGACACAAATGAAGACAGGTGCAGAATCGCCCAACGACAGATATCGAATTAATGAAGAGTAGGTAAGATTCAAACAGCTCCTCCAACGGCTAGTCTTGAATCTCTACCTATATAAACCCGTCTTCAACCTCAGGATCAAATACGAAAAACTCTCTACAAGCTTTCATTCTCTGAAAATCTCAAGCATTCAAAAGCTCTCAAGCAGTTCTACATAGTTTAAAGAACACTTTATCTTAAAGTGTTTCTAGTCTAGAAACTGCTTAGTTTTTCGTCTGATCCCTAGGCAAAATTTATTGTATATCTTAAGCCTAGATCCTGAACAAGTTCATCTAACTCTTTGTTCTTCATTGTAAGAACTCGTTCATAGTTGGAAAACCCATACCCAAACCCAAACCCAGAAAGGTTAGGTAAAGGTACGCTTGCTCGAAGCGTGTAATTCGAGTGGTTAGGTTCTTCGATGCCGAGAGCGAAAGTGTAGGCTTGACAGTGCCCGCAAACTGTTGGAACACAGCTCGGTTAGAGTTGTGAAGTTGCTTGGTACTTGGAAACCAAGTGGTAGTGAATTACCAGTGAACCTGGTCGTGGACGTAGGAGGTGTTACTCCGAACCACGTAAAAATCTCGTGTTCTTTCTTTCTCTTTATCTTCAGTTTTAATACTAACTTTATCATCTCATTGCATATTTTATTAAAACTGCATACACAGCTGGTCTCAAAAGACAGCTGTGTCTTTCTGAAAGTTGCACAACTTAACTAAGTCGAAAACGTAAAGATAATCTTTTCAAGCTGAGTTTTTCTAATCAACCGAGCTAAGTTTTCAAACCACCACATTCCGCACCGACAGCTGAGTTATTTGCCCAGCTGACTCTCCTCAGCTGGATTCATAACTGAGCTCACCAACTCTGTTTTTGAACTTGAAAAAGTTTTCAGAAATTTATCTTTGGTGTATTCACCCTCCCCCACTACACCAAAGACCCAGCTCAGGGACCATCACGCAGAATTCAGAAGAGAAGTCTAGATGAAGGGAACTCTGTCCAGCAGATTCAACAACAATTGGTATCAGCTCAAACCGGATGAAGAAAGTTCATCCAGCTGAAGGGGAACAAACTCAGCTGGATCTCAAAGCTCAGTTCAGAAGGTTTACCCAGATGAAGGCGAATCAAGCTCAACTGGATGTCAGTCGCAGAACTCAAAGGAACTCAGCTGAAGGAAAATCAAGTTAATATCCAGATACTCAGCTGAAGGGAAAATTCAGTCAAGCAAAGGAAAAGACCGCCGTGGTATCAGCTGACTTCTATGTCCAAGCTGACCGGTTTGCGTCTCATGCATTTATTTCTCTGAGGAATATACTATTTAAGTCCAATTATTTTGAATTCCTACTTTAAGCGGACATATGTTCCTTAGTTAAATTGCTTGATAAGTTTCATTTCCCATCGTATTAATTATAAAGTGCAGAGTACTGTAGCACGGTAGTATCAAGGCAGAACGTCAAATGTTTGAACTGCCTCACGCGCGGTTGTAATACACTCGCCATAAGCACGTCAGCAAACATGATGAGTGAATCTCTCCCAGTCATTGATCAGAATATCAACTGCTTCAAACTCAACCGTTGATCCATTATGGCAGTTGATATATATGGAAAAGATACGCAGAATTATCTCATCTTTATCTCTGCGAATTTCAAATCTTCAAAACATCTATCTATTTTCTGCAAAGTCTTCACACGATCAAATTCAACAGATTGCAGTAATGGCACCCAAGAAATCAACCGTAGGGATGAACCAGTTCGAAGCTCTTATGACAAAGTTGTCATTTGAAAGTTGTTTGTCCACCTCCAACCTTCATATCTCAGAACTCAACGAAATGGTGGATCTCTTCACAAACTCCGGACTCTTGTTGTGGGCAACCTCCATGCCCGAACTTATGCTGAAGAGAGATGCTGCTCTCTTCTACCTCAACATCATTGACGAAGACGGCTCCTACTCATCGTCATTCGATATGATCGTCAAGGGCGCTGATGGAAAGTATGATTCAGCAACCGTCAACATCAAGCTAAATAGAATGCTGCGAAAAGTGTTCAATCTGCCCAGCGAAGAAGATTTCATACCAGACGACTACAGCCGTGAGGAAGTGGATGAATTCCTCAGTCAAGAGATGCTTATCTCCCCAGATCCGTACAGAGCGAGCATGTCAAAGATCCTACTCAAGCCAAAGTACAGGTTGCTGCTGGATATTACACAAAAGTATATTCTTGGGATAGCTGGATCTCAATGAGAGATCAGTATTCCAAAGCTCAAACCAATGATTGTCATGATCAAAGGCGCAAATGTCAACTGGTTTGATTTCTTACTCAACCGACTGGTCAAGGAGTCAGAGAAGATCAAGTTCGACTCCACCAGGACGACGTATTCAACATCAGAGCCCCTGTATCTATGCTCTAAGATTTCATTCTTGATAGAACAAGCTGTGATAGGGCACACAGTAAAATGGGCTGATTCAAAACCGTTTCCAGAAACGAAGATTCTCTTCAAGAGAATTAGTCAAATCAATGATCTTCTGAAGAAACAGCCTGCTGTGAGCAAAGGCAAGAAGCAGCTGGAAGAAACAAAATGAGAAGTTCCAGCTGAGAAGAAACAGAGAAAAAGGAAGGCGGTGACCCGAGCAGTGGAGGCCCAGCTGAAAAGAAAAAGAAAACAATTGTCATTCCACCAACTGAGGCAAGCTCTTCTGAAGCAAATCCAAGTCATGCAATGGTGATTCTCTCCCCACAGCCAGTGTCGGCCTTCAATCAATTCGGATCAAACATCCTGGCTGATATGGGATTGAATGATGGATCGTCATCCAGCTCAGAGGACGAGCTGGATAATCCAAGGAGTCAGACACCTCTTCCCAGCTCACCCCAGTCCTCACCGCCTCACAGCTCTCCGTCCAAACAACCTTCTCCTCCACCCAACTCTCCAACCAAAGAGCTATCTCCTGTAAGAGAGCAGGCAGATATTCAACTGGCTGAAGCTCTTTCACATCTAGCTGAAACCCAAGCTGAACCCTCTTCCACAAATCCCAGCTCACCCCCAAAACAGTCATTACCCAAAGTTCAATCTCCCACACAGTTGGCTGATGCTTCTTCACAGCCTACTGAGAAACCAATTGAACCCGTTCCTCAAATCTCCACATAATCAGAGGAGAGTGATTCCACTGTCTCTCTATCATTCAACTCCTCTGGCTCAGCCTTCATGGAAGCTATGTACGAGGAGTTACGCATCGCAGGGATCAAGAGTGTTCTAACTCAGTATCCAATCTTGGCGCACCTACCCATCGCCCTCGTCAAAGTTGGAGATCTCAAGTTCTATCTGGCCACCAAGATGGCAACTTGGTACCAGAATGAGCAGCTGATAGAGACCTTCTCCTACGAGAAGTTGAAGACAGATGAAGCGCGCCTCCAGCACACTTTTGTCTTTGGAAGCCTGGAAGATGCATACTTGCTTCAAGATGATCTCATTAGAGGTATCATCGAAGTGTCTCAACAGTACCCCAAGCCGCACCCAGCAGACATCTGGGAATCAGCCAACAAGCTTCTAACAACAAGCTTCTGAAGCTAACAACTCCAAAGAAGTCTCAGCTGAGATTACCAAGGAAGTTGTACCAGATAACACAGCTGAGGTAATGATCATTGAAGAACCAGCTGATGCAACAGCTGATCCAGAGACAGCAGCTCCACCAAGTCCAATCGCCGATGACACTCGCGCGCTGGTCGAGTTCGAGGCAGACAAACCCAGTCATGTTGAATCTGGAACACAAACAGACTCAGGTGTCGAGCTATCAACCTCCATGAAAGACGCAATCTCTAAAGAGGTTGAGGAAATACTCTTTCAGGACAGACTGAAGTTTCAAGTCGATGTTATCTTGCGATTCACAGCTCTAGACTGTCAAGTTCGAGAACAACAACGGGCAATTGATGATGCTCATAAATTTTCCCAAAATGTACAAGAAAGTACAAGTCTAGACCTCAAGCAGTCTCTTGTTTCTCAAGATCTCGAACTCAGAAATCATTTAGATAAGAGAGTTCCTGATATTGTAACAAGACTTCAAGTTCCACTGGTCGACGACATAGCAAATCTTTCAAGCCAGCTGGAAAGCATCAAGAAGTCCACTCTCTCCAATAGCTCTGACATCCGCCAACTTTTCAACCTTTATAAAGATTGCTCAGTTCAGAGCTGAAAGCAGCAGCAATGCTCAGCTGAACATCGCCACAGCTGACAACTCAGCCAAGATCGCTGATGTTGAAGCTGCTCTCGTCAAGCACAACACAACAGTCGCTCACCTCTCTACCTTCCTTGTTGATAATGCCAAAAAGGGGAAAGAAAAGAATGAAGCTGGAAAAACAATGGAGAGGAAAGCTGCAGCTCAGGGAGAACCTGTCCAGCCAAATCAGTCGGAAATCGATGACTTTACTAAAGAGCTGGATGAGGATGAGCCAACTGCAGCAGTCAAAGAGACATGGAGAGAGAAGATGGTTGCTCTTGCCAAAGCTTGTGGACATAAGCCAGAAGAATACAAGGACTATTACTGGCTGTGTAACTTCCACAACGAGCAAAGAAGAGAAATGCAAGAGCTGGACAAGATCATCAAGAAGAAAGCTTAATCACTCAAGCCTGCTGAGAAAAAGTAGAAGAAGAAAAGGCTAAGCTACAGGCAAGCTAGGAAGAAACAAGCAGCTTCAAGCATTCCAAGATCTGACAAGAGGAACCCAGATGAAATCAACGAAAACTGGGAACAATGCAAAACAGAATTCATCAAAGAATTCTATTACCTGAATCAGTACAAATGAATGGATCATGAAACTGCGTTCAAGGAATACTTGCTCGAACTTCATGAAGAAGATCCAATGATGGCAAGATCATTAGCCCTAGCTGCCAAGAGAAACGACATCCAGCTCAAAGCTCCAAAAGTCAAGCAATTGAAGCCTCCCACTATAGCTGGAACAAACCTTCCCGACAAGGCCCAGATTATCAAAGAAGTTCATCACTGGGCTGGCGAAAGAGGAATCTCCAAGTCCAAAAATCAAGATGAATGGAAGGACTTGGAAGAATTCATCTTCAACAGATATGGTCTAAAGACTGACCATCAGATGGACGAACAAAGAAAGTAGCAGCAACAGAAATGAAGACCCAGCCAACTGGGTTTAAATAGTTTTTGTCTAATTTCAGTTTGTTAATATTGTAATTCTTGTAATCTTCTTTGAGGATTAATAAAACTGAAATATTTATGCTCTCAAGCTCACCCTGATGACAATAACTCTTTGTCCAGGCACTGAACTCTGAATTTGATTATCTACTATGAATGTTTGTTTCTTTTTGAAACCCCATTTTCTGTTAAGGGGGAAGTAAATTGTTTTTCTCAGTTAGGTTTTGGCATAATCAAAAAGGGGGAAATTGTTGGGAAAATTAATAGAGTTTGGATTTGATACCAAAACTCAGCTGACCCCAACCGAGTAGATGATTGCACAAGCCTAAACATTTTTCAGCTCACCTGTTTGAGCTTATAGAGTTTCTAAGTTTACAGGTAGAGTCGTTGAAGACAGCAGAAGACATAGTAGAAGAGACAGCTGAGAACTTGATCGTCTTGAATCTGATAACATTGCTGACCACTCGACTTGACTTGTCATGTTGTGTACTCAGCTTGGTCAGCTGAGCCTTTCCTTTGTATGTTGTTGTTGGGAAAATTATAAGAGTTTTGATTTGATACCAAAACCCAACTGACCCCAACTGATCCCAACAGAGTAGATGATTGCGCAAGCCTAAGTGTTTTCCAGCTCACCTGTTTGAGCTTATAGAGTTTCCAAGTTTACAGGTGGAGTCGCTGAAGACACCAGAAGACCCAGCTGAGTACCTCATCAGAGCTACAACTGCAGTGAAGCCCAACAAAACTGTACAAGACTACAACAGACAAAAGAAGAAAGACAGCTGAACAAGCCGATTACACAGCAGGGCAAGCCAAGTCGAGTGATCAGCAACGTTATCCAGATTAAAGATGATCAAGTTCATTTAGACACAGCTGTGAGAAAGACCTAGCTTATGCGGCAACTCAGCTCAGCTTCAAGACCCAGCAGAGTTCTAAACTTAGCTCAGCGTCAAAGACCAAGCAGAGTTCAAGACAACTCAGAGTCACCAGCACAGCAAAGTCGAAGTCAACTTGAGATAAAGTCAGAGCTGACCTGGACCATCAGGAACTCGACACCTCAACACCTAGAAGTCAGACCTATGATTGCTTTACGAGGAAATCAAGGAAGAAGACAAGACCAACTTGTCAGAAGTTAGGTAGAGATTCAGAACGGCTCTTTCTAACGTCTAGTTCTAATCTCTCCCTATAAATATGAGTCTTCTTCATCAACAGACAAGAGTGTGTGATGAAAGAGAGAAAATACAAGACGAGAGATCAATAGACTACATTGAAAGAAGTCTATCCAAAGATCAAGATATCTCTTTGAAAAGCTTCAAGATCCAGCAGCCTATATCGTTCTGAGTTCTTATTCATTCTCATGCTGCTGAAGCTCTCTCCCATTAGTATCTAGGCATATAATCCTTCCTATCTTAAGCCTAGTTTGAACGAGTTCATCATACTCCTTGTTCTTCATTGTAAGAACTCGTTCATAGTTGGAAAACCCAAACCCAAATCCTTCTACACCAAGAAAAGGTTAGGTTAAGGTACATCTGCTCGAAGCGTGTAATTCGAGTAGTCAGGTTCTTCACTACCCGTAAACTGAAGGTGAAGGCTCTGGTTTGAGCTGAGGACGTTTCGATACAGTACACGTAAACTTTTATCCAGCTTGAGGAACTAAGCTGCAATGCTTGCTGACTGCGCGTAAAGTCAGTGGTATCCTTAGTGGATTACCAGATAGTTTTCTGGTCGTGGACGTAGGAGTAGTTTCTCCGAACCACATTAAATAACTTTGTTCTTTACTGCTTCATTTATGCATCCAGCTAACCTTTCATAAGCATATTTCAAGTTGCATAAACTGACTAATTGAAAAGAGAAACAGAGCTTTGCAATATATTTAAAGTAACAGACGGACTTTCCAAACCCACCAACTTCCGCACACACACAGCCAGCTGTGTCGATCAAGCTGTCTTCCAGCTGGATCGAACACAGCTAGCTCACTCTAAAGAGTTTTAATTGGAAAAAGTTTTAAACCTTGGTGTATTCACCCCCTTCTACACCAAGGTATCCGTCTCTGGACCATCAATTGGTATCAGAGCAGTGGTTCAAAATATCACTGTTTCTGTGTCAAGTCAGCCTCTTTGCTGAATAGTGGTCAATCTTATACAGCTCTGCTGGGCTTCTTTGTTGAGTCAGTTCTGATTACTCTACTGATTCTGACTTAGCTGATCTTCTTCTGTCTTCAGCATCTCCACCTGCAAACTTAGAAACTCTATAAGCTCAAACAGGTGAGTTGGAAAAACACTTAGGCTTGCGCAATCATCTACTCAGTTGGGGTCAGTTGGGTTTTGGAATCAAATCAAAACTCTTTATAATTTTTCCAACATTTTCTCCCTTTTTTATGATGCCAAAACCCTAAGTGGGAAAAATAATTTACTTTCCCCTTAACAGGTAGCGAGGTTTTTATAGGTTAAACATACACAGCAGATAAACATATTCAGAGCCTGAACAAAGAGAGATTGTCTTCAGGTTGATTTTGATGAAACGGACTTTTCATTCATAAGAGGAAATTTTACAACTTTCTAATTACAAAATGTAAATAAAAAAACAAATTCCCAGTTGGCTGGGTCTTCAGCTTTGCTATTTCCTCTGGGCGTCAATTTGATGGTCAGTCTTGAGACCATATCTGTTGAAGATGAATTCTTCCAAGTTCCTCCATTCATCTTGATTTTTAGACTTGGAGATTCCTCTCTCGCCAGCCCAGTGATGAACTTCTTTGATAATTTGGGCCTTGTCAAGAAGGTTCGTTCCAGCTAAAGTGAGATGCTTTAATTGCTTGACTTATGGAGCATTTAGCAGGATGTTATTTCTCTTGGCATATAGAGCAATTGATCTTGCCATTATTGGATCCGTCTCATGGAGTTCGAGAAGATAATCCTGGAAAGCAGTTTCTGGATCCATGTCTTTGTATTGATTCAAGTAGTAGAATTCTTTGATGAATTATGTTTTGCATCGTTCCCAGTTTTCATTGAAATCAACTGCCATAATGGATTGATGGTTGAGATTGAAACAACTGATATTCTGATCAACGACTGGGAGAGATTCACTCATCACGTTTTGCTGAAGTGCTTACGGTGAGTGTATTACAACCGCGCGTGAGGCAGTTCAAATGTTTGACGTTCTGCCTCGATCCTACCGTGCTACAGTACTCTGCAGACTTTATAATTAATGCGATGGGAAAGAAAACTTATCGAGAAATTTAACTAAGGAATATATGTCCGCTTAAATTAAGAATTCAAAATAATTGGACTTAAATAGCATATTCCTCAGAGTAATAAATGCATGAGACGCAAACTGGTCAGCTTGGACATAGTATGCAGTTGATACCACGGCGGTCTTTTCCTTTGCTTGACTGAGTTTTCTCCTCAGCTGAGTATCTGGTGATTAGCTTGAATTTCCTTCAACTGAGTTTCCATGAGCTCTGCGACTGATGTCTAGCTGAGTTTGATTCCCTTTCAGCTGGGTAATCCTTCTGAACTGAGCTTTGGGATCCAGCTGAGTTTGTTCCCCCTCAGCTGGATGAATTCTCTCTATCCGGATTGAGCATTCCAAGTAATCCACATCATTTAGATTTCAGCGCATGTAGTGCTTTTGCGTGAATTTTCCCAACAATGTTATCCAGATGTTGAGAAATCTCTTGGGTGTTTTCATGTCGTGTGCTGGGTTAGAGAATCAACTTGATTGCTCAGTACAAGCATGGCAACTTCTTCGCGCAATTCTTCTTTGCTCATATTTCTGTGCTCCTGATTGGTTCTTCCAAGCTGAGTTGTTTGAGCTTCTTTTCTTGGCTTGATTCTCAGCTCTGCTTCATTCATCCGGCTGGATGAATCTCCGTTTTTGATCCCCAGATCAAATTCGTTGGCTTTCAAGATGGAGAACAATTTTTCCGTCTCCATGCTACCAAGATCAGTTCTGCTTTGATGGACCACCTTGTGTGTACACCAATATGAGGAGATAGCTGCAAGAACTTTCAAGTTCTTATCTCGAACTGTATATTTCCCAGTTCGAATCGTCTCGATCTCAACGACGAGGTTGGAGAATCTGAGCTCCATTTGATCAATGGACTCGTAGAGGAGTTGCTTGAAGCTGTCGAACTTCTCGCATGCAATTTAGAATTTGTTCTCTTGAATTTTCTCTGAGCCTTCACACAGCTTGGCTAGTGTGTCCCACATCCCCTTTGCAGTCTCTTAGTTGATGATCTTGCTGAGATAAGCGTCCGTCACCGTTGAGGTGATGACGTTGCGAGCGTAGCTGTCCAATCCAGCTTGTCTTCTTTCTTCTTGAGAGTACTCCCTTTTGGGCTTCACAACTTAACGGAGTACTGGTTCAGCCCTAGGTAAGGTTTTTGCTTCTCTTTCTGACTTCATGATGATGATGGGTCCGTCAGAGATAACATCCCACATCATGTCGTGATGCGCGCTCATAAAGCTTTTGAGTCGGAACTTCCAGATCTGATAATCATCGACTGAGAATGTCGAAAGATTCCTGCACAACGAAGATTCCATGATAGTATGCAATATAATGATTTAAAAAGATTTTGAAAATTAAGGATCTGTTCAGGTGATCACTATCAGCAAAGAGACTGACTTAACACAGATACAGTGGTCTTTTGGACCACTACTCTGATACCAATTGATGGTCCCAAGACGGATACCTTGGTGTAGAGAGGGGGTGAATACACCAAGGTTTGAAAACTTTTTCATGTTAAAACTCTTTTGAGTGAGCTGGCTGTGTTTGATCCAGCTGAAAGGCAGCTTGATCGACACAGCTGGCTGTGTGCGGAATGTGGTGGGTTTTGGAAAGTCCGTCTGTTGCTTCAAATATATTGTAGAGCTCTGTTTCTTTTTTTTTGTTAGTCAGTTTATGCAACTTGAAAATATGCTTATGATGAGTCAGCTGGATGCACAAATCAAGCAGTAAAGAACAAAGCTATTTAACGTGGTTCAGAGAATGACTCCTACGTCCACGACCAGAAACCTCTGGTGATCCAGTAAGGATACCACTGACTTTACGCGCAGTCAGCAAGTTTTGCAGCTCCGTTCCTTGAGCTGGATACACGTTTACGCGTACTGTATCAAAACTTAATCAGACTGTTTACGGGCACAGCTAAAGCCTACCTTCAGTTTACGGGTACTGAAGAACCTGACCTGTAGTTTTACGGGTACTACAGAACCTTAACCTAACCTTTTTCTGGGTTTGAGGGTTTGGTTTTGGGGTTTCCAACTATGAACGAGTTCTTACAATGAAGAACTTTGAGTATGATGAACTCGTTCAAACTAGGCTTAAGATAGGAAGGATTATATGCCTAGATACTAGTAGGAGAGAGCTTCAGCAACCTGAGAATGAATAAGTACTCAGAAGGATGTAGACTACTGGATCTTGAAGCTTTTCTGAGAGATCTTGATCTTTGGTTAGACTTTTTCTCTGTTGATCTCTCTTGTATATTCTCTCTCTCATCACTCTTCTGATGATGAAGAGGACTCATATTTATAGGGAGAGATTAGAACTAGCCGTTGGAAAGAGCCGTTCTGAATCTCTACCTAACTTCTGACAAGTTGGTCTTGTCTTCTTCCTTGATTTACTCGTAAAGTTGTCTTGAACTCTGCTGGGTCTTTGACGCTGAGCTGAGTCTTGGACTCTGCTGGGTATATGACTCTGAGCTGAGTTGCTACTCAAGCTGGGTCTTTCTCAGAGCTGTGTATAAATGAACTCGATCGTCTTGAATCTGATAACGTTGCTGACCACTCGACTTGACTTGTCCTGTTGTGTACTCAGCTTGGTCAGTTGAGTCTTTCCTTTGTATGCTGTAATCTTATACAGCTCTGCTGGGCTTCTTTGTTGAGTCAGCTCTGATTACTCAGCTGATTCTCACTTAGCTGATCTTTTGTTGTCTTCAACATCTTTACCTGTAAACTTAGAAACTCTATAAGCTCAAACAGGTGAGCTGGAAAAATACTTAGGCTTGCGCAATCATCTACTCGGTTGGGGTCAGTTGGGTTTTTGAATCAAATCTCTTTATAATTTTCCCAACACCCAAAAAGGTAATATAGAACGTGCTTAGTGGAATGGATGGAGTATGAGTTATCATTAAAAATAAATAGGTCTATCCTAGTGGTGGAGTAGGTTTTCTATAGACGAAAGATCTCAATTTAAGTTCCACAAATGCCTTATAAAGAAATAAGTCGAGCATGTACACTTAATTTTCTAAGTGTGATTTTTCTCTCTTATGTGGTTTACAAACTATTGTATATAGGCAGTGATATACTCAGTGCACATCAAAGATAATGACCGCGGATTTCCAAAATATTATTAAATAAAATAAATATTGTATTAGGGAAAGAAGGGAAAGGACGGCAAGCTCTTGTCAAATAATGACCCCAAATTTGCTGGACCACGGGAATTTAGACGTAGTGTTTTTTTTTTAATGAACTTTGAACTTTTTATTTGGATAATAATTTTATATTGAAATTTGCAGCCCATGAATTAAACAATTTCAAGTTAAGAGACCACAACATTAAGATTGTAGTTTAATTCTTTCAAGAAAGAGCATTAATCTTGCATGATGTGACTTATCGAATTGGTTTTAGCTATGTACAAAATGTCTGGCATTTTAAAAATTTATTTTAGATTAACAAATAAAGAGCACAAAAGTTAAAAGCACCCAAATTAGCTCGTACAACAAGTAATGCATGATGGTACAAACCAAAAGCAAAGAAAATCTGGTGTTGCTGATTTAATGGAGAAGCAACACCTTTTACAATTTGACTTTTCGTCAAAGCAAAAAACCCAATTAAGTTTTAAATTCATTCTAAGACGTGTTATTACATCCTCCGGTTCTAAAATCGAAAACGTGTAAAAATTTACCTCACACACACCACACTCTTTGAAAAATATAACAATATAATAATTAGAAACTAATTTAATCATGCACGCAGTCATGGCCATCATATATTGACCTTAAAATTTAAATAGGTATCTTTATATTCACATGTTGGAATAATTCAATGATGTAGAACTAGGCAGTTGGTTGTTGCACTTAGAAAATGTATATATACATTAACATTTCCTACCAACATAATTAGAAGAGGTTGAAGAAATTAAATAAGAAGAAGGGAAGAACAAAGAGTTGTAGGTGAGACATGGCTATGCCTTCCTTCAACATCTTGAAGTGTTTTTCCGAGCAACCGGAGAGAAGGCGTTACGTCTGCGAAGGCGATGTGTGTTATTTACGCGATACGAAGGCACAACGGGCTTCTGCTTCGAAGAAAAATAATCAAAAGTTAGCTATTCGAATTCCATTTTCTCGGGTTTCAACCACCAAGGATTGAAGTTGCACATAGATGACGGTAATTCCGAGTCATGCATGTATGCCCGTTTTTCTAGTAGTCGAGGATTTAATTCGATGCTCTTATTTATTGTAAAATTTATTATTGATTCAGGAGGCTGAAATCTCCTTTGATTTTTAGTGTTGTGAAGGGAAGGATAATTAAATTGATTTGGACGAAGTAATAAATTTCGTATTATATTCTTGGCATGCTTTTGGTTCTTGATATCGACTTCTGCTTTACCTCAACAAATTTTAGGAAGTTATATCTTTTTAAGACTGCAATTATTCTTGAAATTCTTGTTTATTTCCATGTTTTTATACTGGAGATTCTCTATCGATCGATCCCAACTTTCTTGTGTAGCACTTTTAATTCATTTTATTTTTTTTTATTTTTCTTCAATTTCAATTTTTATGCTATAGTTTAATTTTGTAATTATTAAATAGGGTTTCTTAATACATGATTATTTTTTACCATTTAATTTCAAACTTTTAGTTAATAATTTGTTATTGGGGTTTATTATTCATAATAAGTATACAATATTTTTAATCCTCAATTTTTAATAATAAATATTAATTAGGGTTTATTATACCATAAGAATTTATTTCTATAATGAATATTATTAAAATAATGAATTTAATAATGGATCATGAGTGAAGCAAAAAAAAACATTGGAACAAGCCGATGTTTTTAAGCTTAGATAGTTTGAATTTGTCATGGAAGGAGGAAGTGTCTATCAATTCAGGTAGTAAACTGCAACTTCAAGCAAACTTCAAATTAAACATATTAACAATTTTATTAATTTTAGACCGAACCTAACATATTATTAACATATTAGCCCGAACTTAACTATTTGACATATTAGCCCTTCACTATTTGACATATTAGCCCGAACTTAACATATTATTAATTTTAGACCTCAAAAATTTAATTTGTAATAATTTTAGCTATTTAGTGATTTTCGGCTCCGGAAAGTCGAATTGACAACCGAAATTTACATGTTGCATTTCCACCTTTATACATTTAATGATTTGGAAAATTAAAATACTCCACATTATTAAAACGACGTCGTTTTTTTATGTATATAAATTTAAATAAATCAAATCAAAAATCAAAAATAAAGGAAAAAGAAAAGTACGATCATCTTGGCCAACCCCTTCCCCCATTCACACACACAATGGATCCGAACTTATTAATTGTTTGAGAGAGAAGGTGGAAAAGATTTGTGTGGCCAGAATCGATTTCGGATCTTGTGTGTGTATGTGAATAGGGGAAGGGGTTGGAGAAGTTGACCACATTTTTTTTTTGCTTTTAGTTTTGATCGTCGTTTTGATGACATGGAGTATCCCAATTTTTTACATCATTAAATATACACGGGTGAAAATGCCACTTGTAGATTTCAGTTTCAAACTCGACTTTCTAACGCCGGAAATCACTAAATGGCTAAAATTGTCACAAATTAAATTGTTGGGCCTAAAATTTATATTATGTTAAGTTCGGCAAAACTGTCAAATGGTAGATTTATAGGGCTAAATTGTGTATTTTCCCATAAATAATTTATGCTCTTGCACCCTTTGGCCTAGAAAATTGAAAATTATAGTTGATTTTGTTGGAGAATTAACTAATTAAAAATAACAAATTGACGAATGTGGTCTTAATATATAAAAAAGAAAAGAAAGAAAAAAGAGTACTAGGGGAACCTAACCATCAAGTGGATTACAGATCAATTACACAAGACCGGACCTCATTAACATCACTATAGGAAAAACCTTGTAGGAAAAAAATTTATAGAAAAAAATGAGTGCTCGTCTAAATATTTCTAAAATGAAAATGTTGTGAGTCAAAAACAGTAAGACTAGAGAAATAAAAGTAGACGCCGAAGACCACCAACCATCTTCAATTGATGGAGCAGCAATAGCACCGATCCGTCACTTGATTTCCTTCACGATAAATATGGGAGACCCTAAACTTGATGCTTTTGATAGCAAAAATTGTTGCATGTGTGTAATTCAGCTTCAAAGGCAAACCCCATGCAAAGAAATAAATGAAAACAACCAATGATAAAGAACCTTGGGAATCCTTCTCTTCAAAGATAAAGAAACCCCTTTGCCACAATAAATTCGTGACTTAGAAGCATTAATCAACTGACTCGAAGCGCTCCCGTAATCGAATCGTGTTCCGAACGAACTTTTTCGAATCAATCCGAATAGCTCACTAACATATTGACTCATTTACAGCCTAATTGTGAGTTTGCCAAACTGCTTTTCTCATTTAAAAAGAAATGGTGAATTATAAGTAAAGTCAATCGTTGTAATCACTATTTCTAAACCATGCATTCTTACATTACAAATTTATTAATACATTAGTCTCGTAAGTAAATAGGGGCGGTTTTGAGATGTGCGGGGTGGGTGACCGCACCGGGACCCAAAAGAAAAGGTCCTGGAAAATATTTAGGTCCACATAGAGTGCTTATTATTTCGTTTTATTTTGACTGGGTATATAGCTAACTTTTAGTTTTCGTAGCTTAGATTGTAAAGATTGTTCATGTTATCCATGTGGTATTGGGTTCGATTATCCAATGTTTTTGTTGTACATTAATTTTTACAATTAATTCATTTCTATATCATTAAATTAGGGCTTCAAAATAAATGACCCACTTTTAAAAATTAGCACAAAGCTGCCCACGTTTACTTAGCCCCACCCCTATATAGATATATAAGTAACGAGTTTTCGAATAACATAAATTGTCAATTAGATATTGCAGAATGTAATTGGGATTTCCACAAATTATCTGAACTACAATATCATAGCAAATACATTCACTATGCATATGCAAACTCTCTGGTTATTAGATATAGTAGCTTCGGATCTTCTGTCCTAACAACTTCTATACCCCGCCTGTGTCATATTTTAAATTCACTATTTTAAAATTAATAGAGTGGTGTTTCTTAGGTTAAAAGTCTCGATCGGGTTCACTCCCCATCAATATCTCTATAGGTCGAGCCTGTCACAAATACTTGTACTTGAAAAGTATGATTTATCTCTTATGTGTGATTTCCAGGCTATTGCACAGGATGTGGGTCTACCTAGTATGCACCGAAGGTATATGCTAGGGATTCCCACAATGAAAATGAAAATTATTATAATATAATGAACCTTAACTAATATTCATTACTAAAAATCGAAGCTTAAATATTATATACCCTAATTATGAAATAATAAACTCTAATAATCAATTGTTCACTAGAAAAATTGAACTTGAATGCTAAAAAAATAATTATATATTCTAATTGGGCTTAATCAATCCTAATTAATAATTATAAAATTGAACTAAAATTAAAAAATTAAAATTAAAAAAATGAAAGTGAGACAAAAGAAGTGAGCAGGCCGAACTTGAGACAAGGCTCAACTGGATAGTGCCTAGGGCCCCAAATTTTGGGGGTCACTTTTTTTTAATGGTATAAAAAAAGGCCCAAATTAATTAAATAATTTATACAACAACAATACACAAAAATTTATACTTTGCTAGATAATATATATATATATATATATATATTACTTCATCACTTAATATATTGTTGTTGTGTCGTCGATATATTAAAAAAAATTATAAGGGCCCATTTTTTAACTTTTGCTTAGAGCATTGTGAGACACATGCCCGAAGATGGAGGATCACAAATGAAATACAAAGGCGCCCCTTAACATTGAAACTAATTTAAAATATTATAGATTTGCAAATACATGCACTTTATATGATCTGTCATGTGCGTGTATATATCAATTATGACAAGAGATCAACAATGGTTGACATTTGACAAGGAAAAATAAGAAAGAAACAAGACTTTAATCAGAAAATGAAATCTATAAGTGGGACGGCGCCAATTGAATAATGTGAATCCAAATATGTTAGTGGAAAACCACCACCAACACATGCATATCTTATCCTCTTTCTTTAAAAAAATTATATTTCTCATTTACTATTTTCCACATGCATACAAATTATGTATGCACAATAAAGGAAATGGTTTCGGGTGCGATCTGCGTTCAAACATAAACACCTTTTTCTCATAATAATTGATTAAAATTCATTATGCATCGTTCATCTTATAGAAATATTAGTGTAATATATAGATAATTATTATCATATATAAATATTATAAATTGGTTGTAGTAAAATCAATTTATAATAAATAAGAAAGAAAAGTAATAGAAAACCTAAATCTTTTTGGAAATCGCGGACCGAAAACTGAAGGTTAGAGTCTTATTAAAACCTCTTAAAATTTTATTAGAAAAATATCAAAATAAGAAAAAAAGTACTCGTCTAGTGTATAATACGACTATAAAAAGGAAAGTTCGTATCCTGACTAATAATCTCGACATTACTACTCCCAAGAGTATAATGTCATACACCAACCAATAGGCGTGTTAGGATAAGCCATCCGATCAGCAGGTTACCATGTTTGTAAATTAATTTGTGAAGCTCTCTAAAGTCTCTCTAAGCTCTCAATATCTATTTCTAATATGGTATCAGAGCTAGTTCAATTCAATGATGAGTGTCACCCAATATCGTTGTCAACATATGACGTTGGTATTGTCTATGCTGCGCGTGAGGGGGTGTGTTAAAATATCCTACATTGATTGGAGAATGTGGCATGAGTCACTTTATATTGGTGAGGTATCTCTCTCCCTTACAAGCATTTTTAAGGGAGGAATTGGGCTCAATATTTATTTCTAGTATGGTATCAGAGTCAACTCAATCCAATGATGGGTGTCACCCAATATCGTTGTCAACATATGACGTTGGTATCGTCCACGCTGCGCGTGAGGGAGTGTGTTAAAATATCCTACATTGATTGGAGAATGTGGCATGAGCCACTTTATATTGGTGAGGAATCTCTCTCCTTTACAAGGCTTTTTAATGGAGGAATTGGCCAAATATGGTTATATCCATCCATATATTATTAAAACGATTACGCATTCGAGGTCTCCCCTTAATTTTAGGTCCTACGTGGCGCAACCTCCATTCATTATTCTTATTTATCTTAAATTCTCATTTTAAGTATTTTTATTTATATATTTATTATATTTAATATAAAATTTTCTATCCCACATCGTTTTTTGATAAAACTCTACTCTTGGAAAGCCTATATAAATTCTCAAAATCCATATCTATTTTCTCATCCAAGATTATTTTGCATAATCAATTTTATTTGACCGATTAATTAGTTGGTCAAATAAATAGTTTTATTTTTATTAAAAAAATAATTTTGAGCTCATCCCAAGATTATTTTGCATAATCAATTTATTTGACCGATTAATTAGTTGGTCAAATAAATAGTTTTATTTTTATTAAAAAATAATTTTAAGCTCATCCCAAGATTATTTTGCATAATCAATTTTATTTGACAGATTAATTAGTTGGCCAAATAAATAATTTTATTTTTATTAAAAAAATAATTTTGAGCAATTATTAAGTTGTCTATAGTAATTTGTTTAATTTGATGAATTATTAAGAAACCGTTAAATAATAATGATGATATCTATATAATAAACATAATCTTCACGGAAATAAATAAATTAATATAGTACTCCCTCCGTCCACAATAAATTTGCCACATTGTGGATGACACGAGTTTTAATAATTTGTTGGTTGATTGTATTGTGAGTGGAATAAGGGTCCCACTTTTATATAGTTTTAAATTGTATTGTGTGAGGTGTGTAGGGTCTATTACTATAAATGGGTGTGACAAATTTTTTGTGGACGGACCTAAAAGAAAATTGTGGCAAATTTATCGTGGACGAAGAGAGTATTAGTTATTACTTTGGTATCTCTATAAACTAATATAACAAAAGAATAATATTTATTAATCTTGATCTCTCTTATTTTGAATATTTTTTATTCATATATTTTATTATTATATTTAATATAGTATTTTCCATATTTTCTTAATGGATGGAAATCTATATAAATACTAAAATTCAATGTATATTTTCTCATTTTGCAATTATTTTGCACTAGCAATTTAATTTGAACAATCAATTAGTTGTCCAAATAAATAGTCTTATTTTTATTAAAAAAAATATAATTTGGCCAATTATTAAATTGCAACTATATTATCTATATATTTATAAAGTATTATATATTTGAATTCTATTATTGGTATTTAATATTTAATATTCTTAAATTCCACGTTAAATTTGTAGTGATCTTCACTTCTTGGAGAACATATATAAAAAGATTTCATTTACCAATCAAAATAGATTCTTATTTAATTTGACCAAATAAAAATTAATTCTAAACAAATAAATAATTTTTTCATAAGTATTACAATAATTAATGTGGGACGACATGATAAAAGCTAAACATGATCAATAATACGTTGCAATCTCATGAGTAAACTGGCGAAAGATATCTCAAAATTTTAATTTGTGACGAGATGATCAGATGTACAAAACAATTAACATCATATACAATGAGGTAAATAAAATTAATGGAATAAAATTCATATCCTAAAGTGGAAAATTTTATAAAATTAATTAATTCATTATTTTTCTCAAATAAAAGCAAAATATGATTATTTTAATAGAACGGACGAGATAATCTAAACAACGGGTAATTGAAACAAGGTAGGTACAACCATCAGAGAAGCGTTACCTCTCATTGATCTATTCTTTATATGAATCATTTCGTTAGATCCCACTATCATTCGTACAATTGATGACAAATAGTATATATATATATATATGTATATATATATGTATGCATGTCTTTAATCTGATGCATTTGATTAATAAAAAATGATGCAAAATAATTTATAAATTTATAATAACATTTAATTACCGTCGAATTTCGACGGATCATTTCTAATAATATATTCGTATGATGCAGCGCCACTGCCCACTTTGTCAAAAAAACCTCCATGAATAATCAATATTGTAATGCGTGTGAAATTAAATATAAAAAGAAATAATCATGACTATCAATAATCAATATTTGGGGACTAGATGCAGATGGTTTCTAATTAATACATGAGGAATGATTTTTGCAAGAACTCATCAATATAAGAGTAGGTTCAATCGGATCGAACCATTTAATAATAATAATAATAATAATAATAATAATAATAATAATAATAATAATAATAATAATAATAATAATAATAATAATACCCATAATTTCATAATAAATACACATTAAAATCGATAATATATATTATATATTTTTATTTGCATATATTTATTGTGTTTTTATATAATCTATACATATTATAAAAGAGCTTATTCTTAATTGCCAAATTTGATTTGCCTAATATATCCATATTATTATATTTATTTTAAGGGCAATAGTATAAATATATATATTATAAAATTATTGTAAACATAATATTAAATTAATTTATAAACTTAATAAATTAATAATATAATCATATACTCCTACTTCTATTATAACTGATAAAGTTTAATTTTATCATTGATTTTGGTACAACAATGAGTTTGTCATTTGCTAACTTAAGAACAGAGGTGGAGGTCTTCACTTATCACGAGACAGTCTACACAGAAGACAAAACTCTTCGTACAAAAGAAAACATATTTAAAGACCTATAAAAAAACCCTAATACGAAAATGAAACAAATTGCTAATAGGAAATTAATAAATAAAAAAAACTTAATTATCTAATATTGAATAGAGAGGATCAAACGTGCCGCTTATCCTTGCTCACCAAATAATCATCAATAATTTGTCCCACATCGTATAGTTGAAGCGGAAAGTATTTGGGTGACATTACTCCCCTTTCAAGATAATTTTTTATTTTTTATTTTAGTAATTGAAGTCATCATATTAGCAACTTTACCACGTTGTAAATGAATATATATATATATATATATAATATGAAATTTTGCTTCTTCTAAGGGGGCGTTTACTTTGGGTGATAGGATAGATAGATTAAAACAGTATAGGTTAATCCATCGTTTACTTTGATGGATTGATTATTTTTTAGCTTGTTTGATAATCTAATCCTTCATATAGTCAATCATATGTTTTATCAATCTATCCTATCACGCAAAGTAAATGCCCCCTAAGTATATTAGAATAGATGATGATTGGTAGTATCATACAATTTTGATAATTGTACACAAGACATGATATTAAAATTTTGGTTACACATACACTACTTGCTAACATGTTGAAGTTAATAATCAACAATTAAAATATTATTAACTTTAAAAAAATTGTCATCGAATATATTTTTATTTGTAATAAATTAACATGTAAAATGAGATACTTGCACTACACGTAATCCCCTGCTAGTACAAAATTAATTGAGAATCGAATAGAGAGAGAACAATAAGATTGGAATTTGGGTTTGCTTTTAAAATTTACTCCCTCCGTCCACGAATAATTTGCACAGTTGACGATAGGGCTGTCAATTTTCAACACGATACAAAATTAATGGGTTTGGGTCAAGTCTTATTGGATTCGGGTCCTTATCGGGTTGATTCGATAGGGACATAAAAATTTCGGGTTGGATTACGGTTACCCGGTAAGGTATTAAATTTTTTAATATTATATTTATTTATTCATATCAAGCTTTTAAATTGTTGACATATTTATTTGTCCTTCTAAGTCATCAAAAGATATTAAATTTTTGAATTTTATTTATATTTCTCTTATTAAATCTTATTTTAAAATATTTTTTTCTCTTATTAAATCTTTTAAATTGGGTTTATGTCATTATTGTGTAGGGTCAACCCAAATTTTACCGTGTCAATTTCGTGTTCGTGTCAGGTTCGTGTCGTATTTGAGTTTAGTCATTTCGGGTTGGATTCGTGTTCGGATGCTCGTTGACCATGACATGTGTTTTAAAAAATTATAGTAGTGGATATTTTGAGTGAAGAAAGGGTCTCGCTATAGTAGTGAGTCACTGAGTATTGTGAGTGTAATAATGGATCATGCTTGATAAATTGTGTAAATAAAATGAAATATGGAGGGTAATCGATAATAATAAGTGGTGGGGTCTTGTTCAAAAATAGAAAGTGCAAACTTTTGGTGAACGGACAAAAAAAGAAAAAGTATGCGAACTATTCGTGGACGGAGTGAGAAGTATTTAAAACTAACTATAATAATAAAAATATCAAATAAATAACATACGAGTTGTTGTTGAGATGGTAGACATCTTACAGGTGTCGGGATCGAGTCTTGTCCATAACTTTTAAATTTTAGCACAATTTTATAAATCAGGCGGTTCTTGAAAATCGCCTTTGATTCCATGATGAGCCGTCCGATTCTTGTCGGTTTTGACTGATTCAGGCCGTCCAAATGCGGGTTTTACAAACTCCGATTTTATAGGTACTGATCGGATCGATACCAGTTCTAGCTCAATCAATTGAACTGATCCGAATTTTAAAATATTGGTTGAAACTTGGTTTCTACTTTCTAGTGCATTGAGCGGAAGTAGTGCTTTGTCCAATTGTCTTAGTTCGTAAATTTATTTGTCGAGCTCAAAGTCTTAGTGCAGCTCTCAATCCATAAATTTAGTTGTGTTTTGTTCGAGTCTTATCCATAACTTTTAAATTTTAGCACAATTTTATAATCAGCCGGTTCTTGAAAACTGCCTCCGGTTCCATGAATCGTCTTGTTCTTGTCGGTTTTGACCGATTCAGGTGGTCCAAATCCGAGTTTTACAGATTTCGATTTTATATGTAGCGATCGGATTGATACCAATTCTAGCTCAATTGGTTGAACTGGTCTGGATTTTAAAACATTGGTTGAAACTTGGTTTATATACTTTCTAGTACATTGAGGGGGTGTTTACTTTGGGTGATAGGATAGATAGATAAAAATAGTATAGGTTAATCCACCGTTTACTTTGATGGATTGATTACTTTGAACTTGTTTGATCATCTAATCCTTCATATAGTCAATCCTATGTTTTATCAATCTATCCTATCACGCAAAGTAAACGCCCCTTGAGAGGAAGTTGTGCTTTGTCCAACTCTCTTTATTTTCCAGCTCAAAGTCTAGTCATCTGTCAGAATGGTCACGTGGAATGTGATGTGAATTTACATAAATTTGACTCTGTTTTGTTATATTGAAATATTAATTTGTTTGAATTATGTTGAGCTATTTTTATAATTGTTAAAATAAATTGACATATTTGAATAAAAAAATTAAGAATATAAATTGAGCATAATTAGGAAATACAAAAGGAAAAATAAATTTTAGGAAAAAATTAAATCGACAATAAAAAAAAACTTAAGGACTAATTAGGATGATCAACATTAAATTATTCAAATAAGATATTGTTATTTTATTATATAAATTACCAAAAAAATTAATTTTGTTTATTACTATAATCTATCTCAAAACGAGTACCTGTGTACTTTTTTTTTATTTACAAAAAAAAAATGATTGCGGTGATTTTAGCATACACAAGGAAATACACGAAATAGAACAATTTTATGAGACTAATTGTCAGATAGAAACAACTATGGATATTCTAAAATTTCTAAATAAATCTGAATAAAAATATAATTAGTTTTATTCTAATTAAAATATGATATTTGTGTGATCTCAAATGAAAATATGTAAGTGAAATAACGATTGGATTAAGAATATTTATCAACATATATACCAAACATTTATTACTTTATTTTTTTCGAGCAACAAACTATTTATTACTTCAATTTTATTGAAGAATTCTTTTTCTTATTATTATACTCCATCCGTCCCATTTATATAGGCTGATTGAAATTTTCACAAGGATTAAGAAAAATTATTGGAAAAGTAAATTATATAGTAAATTTCTTAATATGCCCCTATTATTTATTTGACTATGTACTTTTTATGAGTTAATTAATCAAAGAATTAAATAGGGATATATTAGTAAATGAGCTAAAAAATATTACTTTTTATGGAAACAAGCCAATATATTTGGGACATCCGAAAAAGGAAAACAAGCCTATATAAATGGGACGGAGGGAGTATGTTTTTATTTGTAATGTCTAGAAGTGATGTGGAAATAAAATCCAATCACTATGTACGATGCAAAAATACTGAATAATTATGCTCATTCTAGATTTGCCAACATAATGAAAATATTGGGTACCAATATGTCAAAGTTGAAAGTGTGTTTTAAATTTTTCCAAACTAAGTAAACATTATTCATATATTATTAAAACGATTTCGGATTCGAGCTCTCCCCTTAATTTGGGGTCCTACGTGGCGCAACCTCCATTCGGTATTTGTATTATCTTAAATCCTCATTTTATTCATATACTAGTAAGTAGCACATCGAGACTCGACGGAAAATAACTTTATGTTTTAATTTACGTGTATACATTTTAAAAATAATTTTATATCTTATTTATAAGTTGTGATATTGTTCGCGTTAATTATTAATCAAACTTAGAAAATTAATTTTATTTCACGTATCTAAATTTATTATTAGGAATGGATCGGTTATACTCATTCATTGTGTATTTTTTAAATCTAAATTTATTTAGAATTTTTCTACTTGTTCGTCCTAATCTCAGTTAAAATAATGACTTTACTGTACATACGCGTCTCAAATCCGTTGAGTAATACTTGATAAAAATATGAACACTCCAAGTAAAATTAATGAAAATAAGTAAAAATCCTTCTTTCTATGTTATTTGAACCGTCTCGTTGGTTTATGCTAAATTACTCGATAAAAATCTAAACAAAGTTAATATTAATTAAAATTTGTAAAAACTCTTCTTTTTAAGTATATTTGAACCGTCTCGTTGGTTCAAGCTAAATCGATATCTCTAATCTTTGTCAAAATGCGGAAAAAAAATGTTTACATCTTCAAAGTAATATTAATTAAAATTAGTAAAAATCATTCTTTCTATATTATTTGAACCGTTTCGTTGGTTTATGCTAAATTACTCGATACAAATCTAAAAAAGTTAATATTAATTAAAATTAGTAAAAGTCCTTCTTTTTAAGTATATTTGAACTGTCTCGTTAGTTCATGTTAAATCGATATCTCTAATATTTGCCAAAATGCGGAAAAAAATATGTTTACATTTTCAAGTTTTTTGTTCTTTTCTTTAGCTACCTATCCCACATTTGATTCAATGTATATATAATCTAGAAAGCACTAATCGAAGTTTTTAGAAAAACATGAATGAAAAATGAAAAGGATTCCATATAGACATGTTGATTAAATATATTTATTTAGTCTTCATAGGGATTTTCATTTACAAATTTTCTATAAATTATTATATATGAATTAAGAATGTATAAAATAATGATTTATAAGAATGCATTCCGAAATTGTTATTATTTTAATATGCATAATAGAAGAAATTAATTAAATAGAGGGAAAGATAAATATGAGATGTGATTAATAGATAGGGCCAACTCTTTTTAAATACCACACAATAAAAGACAGAAGTTATTCACACTCATTTATAAGAGTAGGAGTTTTTCATACCAAAATCAGTAAAAAGACTAAACTACCCTTATTAAACAAATAAAAAAAACAACTAAAAAAATTTGTCTCTCTTTCTCTCTCTTCAAACTTGTCTCTCTCTCTCTTAAACTCGTCTCTCTTTCTCTCAACCCGACGCCACCACCGTGTGAACCAACCATCGACGGCACCATGAGCGGAAATCGATCGGAAGAGACCTAATTGTTCACACGGTAGCACCACACGGTGGTTCACACGGTGGTAGCCACCGTTCACACGGTGGCTACCACCGTGTGGTGCGATCGTGTGAACAATCAAGAAGCGTAATTGTTCACACGGTGGATCACACGGTGGTTCACACGGTGGCTACCACCGTGTGAACCACCGTATGGTGCGATCGTGTGAACAATCAAGAGGCCTAATTGTTCACACGGTCGCACATACGGTGGACCACACGGTTGTTCACACGGTGGCTACTACCGTGCACACGGTGGTGGCCTGCACCGTGTGCACAAGAACATTTCCTTTAGGCCTCTTATCTTTCCACGTGTTAATGATTTAGATGTTTAGTGATTCTCTAATAGCTTATTTCAACATTTATAACCACTTCACACCTCAATCGAACACGTACATATAACATTTGTGTAATTCACTAGCGTAAGAGGTACTTTCTCAATAACAAGATGTCAAAGTATATTACAAATATCTTCCTAATCTAAGAATTATACACAATACATGATGGATTTCGTTCATGCAATCCTATAATGATACAAATAGACATATTTGTTCATAATAATCGTTCATACGCACTCAATAATATGTAAATTAGTGATTTGTCATGCATTTAATGAAAAATTAATTGTGTTCTTGTGCACACGGTGCAGGCCACCACCGTGTGCACAGTGGTAGCCACCGTGTGGTCCACCGTGTGCATGACCGTGTGGTGTAGAACTCGCGAAAAAAAAAAAATTGCGGGCTAAATATAGCTTCATACCTTCTTTATGAACCCAGAAACACTTATCGGCGGTCCTATTTGCACTTCAACTCCTCTTTTTCGAATAATCTTGTGATTTTTACAAGAATTTTGAGAGACCCATTTGTAAAAAAAATCGCACGTTTTTTCTTCAATCTTTTTTCTCTTCCTTCTTGTCCTAAATGTAATGTATTTAATTGTTGTTGTGATATTAATGAGAGTAAACAACCTCTCTTACAAAACATTGAATGAATGTTGTTGTAGGGGTTGTGATCGACGACGAATTGAATGTATTTTAGTTTTTAGTATTTTATTATTTATTTTTTTTATTTGTTGATGAAGATGATGACTAAAAAAAAGAAAAAAAGACAAAAAGGATAAGTTAGGGATATTTTAGTCTTTTTACTGATTTTGGTATGAAAAACTCCTACTCTTATGAATGAGTGTGAATAACTTCTATGTTTTATTCTTTGGTATTAAAACATGCATTTTCTCTAATGGATACACATGTGATATTTCAAGAATATGAAATTAATAACTTTTTAATTAATAAAAATTAGAATATATATGAATTAAAATTCGACAAATTACCAGAATAAAGGAAAATCTGAACGGAGCACCGTGGAGGGGCATCTTTATTTTCGTATTAGTAATAGACTAGTAAGTAGCATGTCGAAATTCGACGGGAAATAACTTTATGTTTTAATTTATATGTATACATTTTAAAAATAATTTTATATATTATTTAGAAGTTGTGATATTGTTCGCGTTAATTATTAATCAAAATTAACAAATTAATTTTATTTCACGTATCTAAATTTATAATTATGAATGACAATGAATCTAGTATACTCATTTATTATATATTTTCTAAATCTAAATTTGTTTAGAATTTTTCTACATGTTCGTCCTAATCTCGGTTAAAATAGTGACTTTACTGTACATACTCGTCTCAAATCTGTTGAGTAATACTCGATAAAAATATGAATACTCCAAGTAATATTAATTAAAATTAGTAAAAATCCTTCTTTATATGTTATTTGAACGGTCTCGTGGGTTTACTAAATTACTCGATAAAAATATAAACAAAGTTAATATGAATTAAAATTAGTAAAAATCCTTCCCTTTTAAGTATATTTGAACCGTCTCGTTGGTTCATGTTAAATCGATATCTCTAATCTTTGTCAAAATGCGAAAAAAAAAATGTTTACATCTTCAAAGTAATATTAATTAAAATTAGTAAAAATTCTTCTTTCTATGTTATTTGAACCGTCTCGTTGGTTTATGCTAAATTATTCAATAAAAATCTAAACAATTTAATATTAATTAAAATTAGTAGAAATTCTTCTTTTAAGTATATTTGAACCGTCTCGTTGGTTCATGCTAATTAAATCGATATATCTAATCTTTGTCAATTTTATAATATTAAATATATATATATATATATATATAGATTATTATATATGAATTAAGAATGTATAAAATAAGGATTTATAAGAATGTATTATGAAATTATTATTATTTTAATATATGTAATAGAAGAAATTAATTAAATAGAGGGAAAGATAAATATGAGATGTGATTAATAGATAAACATGTGATATTTCAAGAATATGAAATTAATAAAATTTTAATTAATAAAAATTAGAATATATATGAATTAAAATTAGAAAATTACCATAATAAAGGAAAATCTGAACGGAGCACCGTGGAGGGGGCAACTTTATTTTCGTATCAGTAATAGATTCTATTGATTTATATTTAATATTTCAAAACTTCCATAATTAAATATGCAATAAGAATATATCCAAAACATAGAAATCTTTTCCATAAGTAAATAGTATATACAATGGCTCTTAAATAATATATTACAACGAATCCCCGTGGATTCAATAATTTTGTTATGTTTTAATATATATAAAGAGAAAATATTATTCTAATCATATTCCATTAATAAGTATATTCACAGTCTTTTGGATTTAGCATATCACGATATTTTCATAATTAAAAAACTAATAAATGCTAAACTATTTATTTGACGTAAATTAATTATATCAAATTACATAAGATACTATTTTGGTTGAATAATACAACATTTTTATCCCACATTATTTTTTAATAAGACTTTACTCTTAGACAACCTATATAAATACTCAAAATTAGTGTGTACTTTTCCAACTTGCAATTGTTTACACAACCAATTTAATTTGGCCTTTTAATTTAATTAGTTGGTCAAATTAATAGTTTTATTTTATTATAAAATTTGATTTGACAATTTATTAAGTTTTCGATTTTTTTTTAATTTGATAAATTATAAAGTTGGTGTAAATAGAAGAAAATTTAGATTGTAGTATGGTTTTATTCTAAATATTTGTACAATTTTCAAAACATTCATAATAATTAATATGGACAACTTTATAGTATTTACTAATTTGAAATTTCTCATTTTTGAACATGTTTATTCATGTACTTTATATTATATTTAATATATTTAGTATTTTCCAAATGTCCATAAATAGTTGATGGAAATTCAATTTACAAGTCACAATCTAATTAATTAGTTGGCCAAATAAATACTTTTATTTTTTATAAAAAAATTAATTTGGTCAATAAGTTGATTCAAGAATTGTTAAACTTAAATAAAGTTCAACAATTCAATTAACTTGAAAAGTTCAAAAAGTTAATGGAAATATTATACAATTAAAATTTAATAATCTACAATTATATTATAATTATTTTTAATTATTCTTTTTAAAAATGAATCGACCATTTTGGTTTGTAATTAACTGTGGTTATTGAGGGGTACACAAAAAATATTTAATTATAATTTATACATTTTGGCATGTATAATAAAAATATATTTATATATATATATATATTAATAAAAATATATGCTTATCTATTTAATATAAAAAATTTATACCCCACATTGCTTTTCAAATAAAACTTCACTATTGGGAACCTATATAAATGTTCAAGATCAATGTATATTTTCACATCCCGGAATTATTTTTCTTAGTTATTTTATAAATTATTTTTGGATGCCGTCATTTAAAATAATCGATGAAATTTTCGTAAATGAAATTTCTTTGTTAATTGTAACAAATTGATACATTCCACACCAAATAAAAGTAACGATGAAAACAATAAAAAATATTTCATCACATCCTAAAATGGGAAAATATATAATATTAACTAATTAATTAATTTTTTTCAAATAAAAGCAAAAATATGATTCTTTTAATAGAATGGACAAGATAATCCAAACAACAGGTGATTGAAATATGTAATAGGTACAACCATCAGAGAAACGTTACCTCTCATTGACCTATTCTTATATGAATCTCTTCGCCAGATCCCACCATCGTTCGAACAATTGATAATTGTAATAGAAAATGGATATAACAATCTAGGAAACACCATCCTTATTGATCTATTAATTTTTTTTTTTCAAATAAAAGCAAAAATATGTTTATTTTAATAGATGGACAAGATAATCCAAACAACGGGTGATCGAAATATATATAATAGGTACAACCATCAGAGAAACATTACCTCTTATTGACCTATTCTTTTATGAATCTCTTCGTCAGATCCCACCATCGTTCGAATAATTGACAATTGTAATAGAAAATGGATATAACAATCTAGGAAACACCATCCTTATTGATCTATTTTTTACATATTTCACATACTTTTATTTGTTGCAAAAAACATCCCTTTTGAGGATACTATAGAAACACTTCAGGTGTGCAACATGTCATATATGAAGATTTTTATAAGGTGAATGGAGAACTAAAAGACAACTACAAATATGCTACGCAATGAGTTTGTGAGACGACAAAGAGTATAATATATATATATATATATATGTCTTAATCTGATGTATTTGATGAGGGAAGACATCGAATTCTCAATCGTTTTAATAATATATAGATAATTATGTATATATGAATCTTAAGATAAAAATCATGATATTTATAACCAATTATATACTGTAAGGCTCATGGACTCCGGCAATTAATAATTCCAAAAATATGGTATCATAATTTCATATTTAATTATGGAAGTTTTGAAAATATAACTATTGAATGATATAATTTATGAATTAAAAATGAATAAAATATTAGGATAAAAAGGAATACT
Source organism: Agastache rugosa (assembly GCA_031470985.1). Classification (NCBI taxonomy): domain Eukaryota; kingdom Viridiplantae; phylum Streptophyta; class Magnoliopsida; order Lamiales; family Lamiaceae; genus Agastache; species Agastache rugosa. The sequence goes on along the minus strand of CM062601.1, from coordinate 33,839,900 downwards.
GAAAGGAATGCCACGTATGACCTAAAATTAAGGAGAGACTTCGAATGTATAATCGTTTTAATAATATATAGATGATGTAAAATAATTTCATAAATTTATAATAACATTTAATCACCATCGAGTTTCGATGGGTCATACACTAGTTTTCTGTAAAAGGACAACAAGTTTAAAGGGCGTAAAAATGTTCCACCTTTTTTTTTTTAATGTTCCACTTTTTTGTAGGGGTGAGTACAGTTCGGTTAACCGACCATACGGTTTTTAATCGGTTCGGTTAACAGCTAAAATGTAGAAAATAAAAACCAAAAACCACTATAACGGTTAACCTAAAAATCGTTCGGTTAACCGTTATTCAACGGTTAACCATGTAGAAAGAAAACTTTCAATTTTTTTATAATTCACAGCATGAAAAAAAAAATCCATATCTTAAAATGTGAATACGAAATATACATTTAAAGAAGTATAAATAATAAATTGAACACTCTCATGTTTTCAAGTCAAAGTAGTAAAATCAAGTTAGTTAATATTATAATTTATAACATATAATTAGTTGGTATAATAATTTTATATAACATATAATTAGTAAAATTATAATTTTAAATGAGTTACGGTTCGGTTCGGTTAACCGTCGGTTTTATATATAAAAATAAAAACCTAACCGTTATCCTCGGTTTTTTAAAATTAGAAAAATAAACCGAACCGTCGGTTCGGTTAACCATTTTTTCGGGACGGTTTCGGTACGGTTTGTCGATCGGTTCGGTTTTTCGGTTTGTTTTGCTCACCCCTACTTTTTAGTGCCCCTTTGTGTACCACTTTAACTAATTTTTTCCATTTTTTTTCTTCAATTTTATTTTCATATGTTTTATTTTAATTTGAGTTTATCATGTGAAATAGCTAGCCACTATGGATAGTTAAAATTAATAGTTGTTCAAAACTTAGTTTCTTATAAATTTTAGCAAACTTTAACATGAATGGACCAAAATAACATTTAAGTAAAAAAGACCCCTACACTCACTTTACAGCCACCACCCCACTTTCATTTTTCTCTATATTCTCTCATACTATCTCCCTCGTACTCTCTCTCCTTTCTGCCTTCTTCTTCTTCAATCGTCTCCTTTCCGCCACCGCCATCGCCATAGCTCCCTTTCCGCCACCGTCTCCACTCATCTTCTTCGGCGGACTTTAATCTCCATAGTGTGTTGTTTTCATCTCCGTCGTAGATGGTGTTCTCTTTCTATTAGTCGTCCTGGTATGTGTGATTTGAATTCTACTCATCTTCTCCGGCGTCACTTTCATATTCACAACGACTGTGATACGAATGGATCTCATTCGTCCCAAGCGTACCACGATGCAGTGTCATAACTTGGCACGATTGGTACGAATGAACTCATTCGTCCCTTTCGTGCCAAATAGTTGTGCTCCATAACTTGGTACGACTGGTACGAATGAACTCATTCGTTAGTTTCGTGCCAACTATTAGCGCATCATAACTTGGTACGAATGAATCTATTCGCACCGATCTTATCACGATTCTGGCTCTCTGTTTTGTGAATTGGCGCCGCCGTAACTGGATCTAGAGTTATGCTTCTATGTAATAGCACGATCGTCGAATATATACTTCTCGACTTCTGAATCGAGGCCGGATCTAGGTTTTTGTGGTTGGAATTTGACGTTTGTCGCCGATTTATAGGCGGCATCATCGCCAGAATTTTTCTGGATCTGATTTCGGCTTTCTGTTTGTGAATCGGCGCCTCCATGACTAGATGGAACGAAGGCGGTAGGAGGTGCGGTGGATGTAGACATCGGTTAGGGTTTTCAGGGAGATAGAGGGGATGGAAATGGGAGAGAGGAGAGAGAAAAATGAAATATTGGACTGGAAATGAGGATGAGGGCAAATTTGTCCAGAAATCTAAAAGTTTGACAGAATTTATAATAAATTAAGTTTTGGACAACTATTAATTTTGACTATCTATAGTGACTATTTGAAATTTTTGCTCTTTTAATTTTGTAGTTGTTAATTAATTAGGATTATATGCCAAATTATGATGTATAGTTATTTTTTAAATATTTAGTTTTAGTTTTATTAGTTAATAACTAATTATTAAGATTGATAAATTCAAAATTAATAATTATATATTTTTAACTTCAATTTTTAGAAATAAATGTTAATTATAAATCATGATATTAGAATATAATATTTATTTTTATAATAAATATTTTCAAATTATCGATTTTATAGTGGGACACAAATGAGACACAAAAATATTTAGACACGGGATCAAAACCAATAATATTGCATGTATTCATACACGTAAACATACATATACATATCATATATATCTATAGTAATAATTAGGAACATTTTTAGATGAATCAACGGATACATGAAAAGATATATTGTGATGGTCCCGGAACGAGGTCTTCGGTGTAGAGGGGGGTGAATACACCGAAGAGGGATTTTTGAAAACGATTGACAAATTAAAACAGAGTTAAGTGAGAGCTCAGTTATGAGTTCAGCTGACTTCTAAAGAAGGTGATCAGCTGGACTGATAACTCAGCTGGAAGTGCGGAAAGTGGTGGAAAGAAAAACTTAGCTCGTTCCCTTTACAAAATCTCAGAAAAACTTTGTTTCAGTTTTCAGTTAAGCAGGTTTGAAACAAATGCAGCTGGCTGGGTCACACAGCCAGAGAACTTAAGTTTTGAAAACTTGTGCTGTGCAAATGCGGTTAGTTTTTTAAATATAAAATGCAAAGACAGAATAAAGCAATAAAGAACACGGAATTTTAACGTGGTTCGGAGAGAGAACTCCTACGTCCACGACCAGGTTTTAGCTGGTAAATCCACTAAGGATAACCACTTGGTTTACGAGTACCAAACAACTTCGCAGCTCTACCTCGAGCTGTGTTCTAACAGTTTACGGGCATTGTAGAAGCCTATCTCTTTTCAGTTTTCGGGTACTGAACTACCTTACACTCGAATTTCGCGTTTCGAGAGGGCGTAACCTTGACCTAACCTTTTCTGGGTAAATGAGGGTTTTGGTTTCCAACTTTGAACGAGTTCTTACAATGAAGAACTTTGGAAGATGAACTCGTTCAGATCTAGGCTTTGGATTTACTATGATTTCTGCCTATTGATCAGACGAAAAACTAAAGCAGTTTCTGAAAGTAAACACTTAAGACATTAAGTGTTCTTCAAAGAGTTAGATAACTGCTGGAGAGCTTTTTAAAACTTGAGAGATTCAGAGAGGTTGAAAGCTTGTAGAGAGTTTTTCGTGTCTGATTCTGAGGTTGAAGACTGGTATTTATAGGTAGAGATTCAAATCTAGCCGTTGGAGGAGCTGTTTGAATCTTACCTACTCTCTGATCTGTCGATCTGACGTTGAGTGTATCTTCACTTGTCTTCATCATTGTGTCAGATCCTAGGTTCGCCTTTCTAGGATGCTGAGATGTCGATCCCTTATTGGTCGAGGTATATTGACTTCCTCTGACACCGGGATTTCTGTCTTTCGAGCTGGTTTTTGAATTTAGAGCTGGATTGGGTAAACTGACTTGAAGTGATGACTTCAGAGTTAGTTCCCTTTTTGTCTGCTCAGCTGACTCTTTTAGACTTGAGTCAGCTCAATATATTCAGCTCCGTTGGATCTCCTTGGCTGGATCCACTCTTCTTGTCTTGAGAGTCAGTCTGACTCAGCTCAGTTTTTGAACTCTGTTCAGCTAAGAAACCTTTCAGCTGACTTTGGGTCCATTGTTTACTCACCGGGTCTTCTTCGTCTTCGCCTTACTCCGTAAACTTAGAAAATCTAAGGCTCAAACAAGCGAGCTGGTAAGCTTAACTTAGGTTTGTACATTCATCTACTAGGTTGGAGAACAGTTGGGTTTTGGAATTGAATCAAAACTCTAGATTTTTCCCAACAATTTCCCTCTTTTTGATGATGCCAAAACCTAACTGAGAAAAACAACCTACTTCCCCCTAAATGAGAAAGTGGGTTTAAAAATGATAAGAATATTTCAGAAGATTAAATTCAGAGTTCAGTACCTGGACAAAGAGTTATTGTCATCAGGGTGAGCTTGAGAGCAAAAACATTTCAGTTTTATTAATCCACAAAGATGATTACAAGAATTACAGGATTAACAAACTGACAAAATAGACAAAATTAAATCCCAGTTGGCTGGGTCTTCATTTCGCCGTCGCTTCTTCAATCTATCTTCTTCCAATGCTTCATCCGTTCTCAACTCCGTACCGGTTGAATATCATCTCGTTCCAAATTTCTTCCCCGTATTCTTCTTCGTTGTTTACCTTGGAAATTTTTCTCCTGATTGCCCATCTATTTACTTCTGCGATAATTTTCGATTTGTCAGGAAGATGAGTTCCAGGTATTAGCGGAGGCTGGAGATGATACAGCTGGGGAGCAGTGAATTGGATCTTTGCGGTACTTGCAGCATTGAAGAATACTTTCGCAGTCATCCTGTCTTGATGAAAAAGCTCATTGAGATGCATCTTGAAAGCAACATCTGGGGGCGTATTAGGGTAAGCTCCCAGATAGTAGTAATCTTCAATGAACTCAAATTTTGTATGTTCCCAGTCGTCGTTTAACTCTTCTGGGATCCATTCATCTGTTCTTCTCCAGTTCATCGGCATCTGAGACTTTTTCTTTGCTGCTCTTATGCTTGCTCTTTTCTTCTTCTGCTTCTTTTCTTCGGCATTGAGCAAACTTTCTTTCTTCTTTTGCTGCTCTTGAAAGCTATTCATCTCTTGCTTTTGTTGATTCACAAAGTTGCAGAGCCATTGAGTATCATTGAACTGTTCTGGCGTGGCTCCACTAGCTTTGGCAAGAGGAATGATCATTTTGCTCCATTTTCCTTTCCGTCCACTGTTCTTTCGCATCCAAATTTCAAGAACAACTTCATCAATCTCAAACTGTATCACTTGGATTTCGTCTTCAGCTACAGCTTTCCCTTTGCCCGTCCTTAATGTTTTTCTCTTGTCATTACCTTCCCCATTTTTGGCAGTATCAACAAGAGCGGAGGAGAGGTTGACAACTGTCTCATTCAGCTGGGCCAGGGCTTTGTCAATATCAGCAATCTTGGCTGAGTTGTCTGCTGTGACGAGATTGAGCTGTGATGTGTTGTTGCTTCCAGCTTTGAACTGATTGTCCAGCTCCTTGTAGAGATTGAACAGCTGGTGAATATCAGTTCTGTTGGAGAGAGTTTGCTATTGGAGAGCTTCCAGCTGGCTGGTTAAGTCATTGACGCTGCTTTCCAGTGGAGCTTGGAGGTTTGAGATGATCTCAGGGACTCTCTTCTCTAGATGATTTGACTGATCAATTTGTTGAGAAACGAGAGATTGCCTGAGATCTTGACTGGTGCTTTCCTGTAGATTCTGGGCAAATCTGTGGACTTCATCAATGGACTGTCCATTACACTGAACTTGCCATTCTACAGTTGTGATGCGCAGAAGTTTGTCAACATTTGATTTGAGTCTATCCTGGAATAGGATTTCCTCAACTTGTTTGGCGATCTCGTCCTTCATTGCATCAGAAAGCACATTAGGATCCATCTGGGTCCCGGATTCGACTTGGCTGGGTTTTACTGCCTCGATCTCGACCAGTGAGCGAGTGTCATCGGCATCTGAACTTTGTGGGGCAGCTTCGGTAGGCTCAACTGTTGCATTAGTTGGCCCTTCGTCAATCATTATTGCCTCAGCTGTGTCGGCAGGACGAGCTTCTGGCGATCTCAATCGGAACAATCCAAATTCGAGATTGTGTAGGTAAGAGGTGGCTCTTGAGATGACCTCCTCAGAAGGTGGTACTTCATCCTGTTCAACCTTTTGGATGAGGATTTGGATCAGCTCGTCTTGATGCTCAAAAGCATCCTGAAGACTTCCAAATCCAAATATCTCTTGTAGAGCTGCTTCTTCAGCTTTGAGCTTATCAAAAGTGTAGAACTCCACAAGTTCTTCATTTGTGTACCAAGTAGCCATCTTGGTAGCTAGATAAAATTTGAAGTCGCTGACGGCGACTAATGCGGCGGGTAGAGAAGCAAGAGAAGGAAATTGTTGCAGTGCGTTTTTTATTCCTTGAAGCCTGAGGTCCTCGAACCTCATGATAGTGGCAGCACGTGCAATGGCTCTGGGACTGAGGATTTCGATTTTCTCAGAGGAAGAGGGGCTAGATGGTTCAGTTTGGTTTTCATCATCCAGCTGCAAAGGATCGTCAGCTGGATGGGGCTTTTTAGGTGAGCTGGGTGCTGAGAATTGGATGGTTTCAGGTACTGAAGAAGTAGGAGAGGATACTGGGTGGGGTACCTGAGGATGAAGAGGAAGGAGAAGAGAGTGTTGTTAAGGAGGAAGGAGAAGAGAGTGTTGTTGAGGAGTTCCAGCTGATGTGAGATCAGCTGGAGCGGGTTGTGAGGATGCTTGAAGAATTTGGCGAAGGGGAATAGCATCCTCCGGGTCAAGAGGGGGGGACAGGAGAGGCTGAGAGAGTGGATTCAGATCCAGCTGGCTTATCAGCTTGCTTCTCTGCTGTCGCCTCAGCTGGCTTGCTGGCTGCCTTAAATTTGAGCTTCTTTTTGGCAGGAGGAGATATAGCTGGCTGAGATTCCTCCGGCTGCTTCATTTTCCCGGCTTGAGAGGGAGAGGCAGTCTGCTGCTTTGTCTCTTGCATCTTCTTCTTCCCTTCGGGGGCTGCTTTCTTCACCAAGTCAGAGAGCTGACTCTGTTTTTCAAAAAGAATTTTGGACACAGGAAACTCTACTGTGTCGTGCCACTTGATTTGCCGTCCAGTGGAGTAGTGTTTTATTATGCACGCCACCTTGGTGCATAGATAGATTGTCTCCCTACAGCTGTACCTGGTGAAGCTGTCATCTTCAAAGTGAATCTTTTTCGACTCTTTCTCCAACTTTCCCATGAAGAAGGAGAACCAATCCACAGGATCATTCCTGAGGATGGCTATCATTGGCTTTAGCTTGGGTATGCTGATCTCTCCTTGAGATCCAGCGATACCGAGGATGCACTTCTGGGTGACATCCAGAAGTAGTCTGAATTTAGGCTTGAGCAGAAGCTTGGACATGCTCGCCCTGTAAGGTTCCTGTTTGAACAGCATCTTGTCCAGTTCGGCCTGGATTTCTTCTCTGGTGTAGTTGTATGGGGAGCGGTCCCCAAGAGTCTTTAGGCCGAACAACATGCTCAGCATCCGATTGATGTTGATGTCGACATCCCAAGGAGTTGTATGCCCTGTCTTTTCCTTGAGATGTAGAGTGATGTTGGAGTGGAGACGTTCATCTCTGTTTGTCATCTCCATGAAGAATTCCGCTACTTCCCGGTGGAAGATGTTCTTCGGTCTTGCAGTCGCCCATTGCAGTAGACCGGCTTTCTCGATGAGATCCAGCACCTCCTGAAACTCTGAGTTCTTGTAATTCTTGAGAGTTAAGCAACTCTCAAAGTAAAGCTTTGACATGAGATTCTCAGACTGGTTCGCTCCTGGTGTTATCTTCTTTGGTGCCATGATCTTTTTCTGTATTAAAGAGTTAGAAGATACAAAGGAAAGGAGTTTTGCAGAAAGATAGGCAAGAACTTGTTATCTAAAATTTCAGAGATATGAAAGAAATTATGGCGACGATTTGCATATCTTTGATATATATATATATCAACCGTTTATTTTTATGAACGGTTGAGATCTTGGCATCCGACTTTAAGATCTGGGGCTGGGAGAGATTCGCGCTACACGTTAAGTGTCGTGCGTAAATAGAGTGTAGGTCACGCGCGCGTGAGGTAGTCGAAACGTTCTGACTTCTGCCTCGACTTTTCCGAACTACAGTACCCTGCATGCTTTTCATTAAATGCGATGGGATTCGATTGGATGGATGGCTTATTGACTAATTCATCTAAGGAATGTCTGGGTATTTGAATTAAATTCAAATAATTTTATCCTTATATAGCATATTCCTCAGGGAAATAAATGAAAGACTGCAAACCTGTCAGCTGATCTTTGTAGTCAGCTGATACCTCGGCTGTTTTTCTTTATGTTGAGTTTCTCCTTCAGTTTTATTATCCAGTTGAGCTAGATTCCCCCTCAGCTGGTTTCCCTTCTTGAAATGAGTTCACGAGCCGACTAGGTCTGGATTCTTCCAATTTGATAACCCAAAGGTATCCAGCTGAGTCTTATTCCCCCTCAGCTGGATGAAGTTCCTTCATCTGGATTAAGCAATCCAAGCAATCCACACAGCATTTTGAATCTTGCTTCCATCAGAGGCTTTGTTAAAATATCAGCTCGTTGGATATCTGTGTGAATTTTCTCAACAATGACGTCTTTCTTTTCCACGTGATCTCTGATGAAGTGATGTCAAACGTCAACATGCTTACACCTTGTGTGAAGGACTGGATTTTTAGATATTGCAATAGCACTTGAGCTATCACAGAAGATTGGAACTTGACCAGTTTTCACTTCATAGTCATCCAGCTGATGCTTCAGCCAGAGAATTTGAGAGCAGCAGCTTCCAGCTGCCATATACTCCGCTTCAGTTGTAGATGTAGCGACACACGTCTGTTTCTTTGAAAACCATGATATCAACTTGCTTCCTAGGAACTGACATGTTCCTGAAGTTGATTTTCTGTCTAATCGATCTCCAGCAAAGTCTGAGTCTGAGTATCCACCGCAAATTATCTTCAGCTGGATACCATAGCCCAACACTCTGAGTACCCTTTAGATATTTGAGAATGTTCTTGACTGCTTGCATATGTGCCTCCTTAGGATCAACTTGAAATCTGGCACATACTCCGACTGCAAATGATATATCTGGGCGGCTAGCTGTGAGATACAGCAGGGAACCAATTATCCCTCTGTATTTGCTGGGATCCACTGGTTTTCCTTCGGTTCCAGGTTCAATCTTCCAGTTGGTATTCATAGGGATCTTCACCGTTTTGCTGGATTGAATTCCATATTTGGCGATCAAGTCTTTCACGTACTTGGATTGATTTATGAATATTCCTTCTGCTGATTGCTTGACTTGAAGTCCTAGGAAGAAACTCATTTCTCCCATCATTGACATTTGGAATTGTTTTGACATCAACTCTCCGAATTTTTCACATAAGACAGTTGATCTTGAGCCGAAGATGATGTCATCCACATAAATTTAGACAACTAATATATCTTCACCTAGTTTGATGGTGAAGAGGGTTCTGTCGACTGAACATTTCTTGAATCCTTTGGATACAAGAAATCCTGATAGGGTGTCATACCAAGCTCGAGGTGCTTGCTTCAGACCATAAAGCGCCTTCTTTAGTTTGTAAACTTTCCTTCTGCTTCAAATCCTGGAGGTTGTTCTACGTAGACATCTTCTTTGATTTCCCCATTCAGAAATGCACACTTCACGTCCATTTGGTATACTTTGAATTTGTGATGTGCAGCGTATGTAAGGAATAATCTGATGGCTTCCAATCTTGCTACTGGAGCAAATGACTCTTCAAAGTCTATTCCTTCTTGTTGTGTATAACACTTGGCTACTAATCTAGCCTTATTTCTGATTATTACTCCAAGAGTATCCAGCTTGTTTTTGAATATCCATTTAAGTCCTATTATTTTGACTCCTTCTGGTCTATCGACCAGTTTCCAGACGCAGTTTCTGAGAAATTCATTCAGCTCTTCTTGCATTGCATTTGTCCAGGGCACGCTCTTTAAGGCTTCGAGTATTGTTTGGGGCTCTGGAACTTGAGCTACATAACATGCCATGAGAGTTGTATCTTCGTCGAAGACGGTCAGTTCTAGCTCTACTGAGACTTGAGCTTCATTAGCTGCTTCTTGAGGGTTTGATGATGAGTTTTGAGCAAATGAATTTCTTGTTCTAACTCTGTCTGATGGTTCTCCAATGATTGCTGAAGCTGGATGATCTTCGATCCATCTTCGTCTTCTTCTAATTTCTTCTTCTAGCTCATTGATACTTGTTGTTGCTAAGTCACGTCTTGCTTGGAGATGTTCTGGAGTCATATCCTGAGACTCATTCTGATTTGGATTAGAATTAGATTGATCTTGAGGCGTAGACTGAGTGAATTCAGCTGAAGAGAGAACTAGGGAGTCAGCTGGGTCTTGATTTCCAGCTGGCGACATTCCCCCTTGGTCTGATACTGGGAATCCCTCTGGATTTTCAGCTGGTTGATTTGCCTCTGCTGAATTGATTTGAGGTTCTCCAGGTTTATCATCCCAAATCAATGGTTCGGCTAGATTCCGGATTCGAATTTCTTGAGATCTTGTTTGAGCTGGATAGGTGTTTGATGTTCCAGCTGTGTTTCTTTGTTTGATAGACTCTCTGAATTCGAAAGATGTTTCATCAAAGGTGACATGAGAGGTCACTTCGACTGTTTGTGTTCTCCTGTTGAAGACTTTGTAAGCTTTACTTACAGCTGAGTAGCCAAGGAATACTCCTCGGTCAGTTTTGGCGTCGAACATCTTCAGCTGAGTTTTCCCATTATTTAGGATATGGCATTTTGAACCGAAAACCTTGAAGTACCCGATGAAGGGTTTCCTGTTATTCCATAGCTCGTACGGAGTCTTTCCTTGTCTGGATGTGAGTAGCGATCTATTCTGAGTGAAGCAAGCTGTGTTGATTGCTTCAGCCCAGAATTTCTTTGGAATGGCTGAGCTTGCTAACATTGAGATAGCTGCTTCTTTGAGTGTTCTGTTCCTCCTCTCAACTACACCATTCTGCTGAGGTGTACGTGCAGTTGAGGTTTGATGTTGTACTCCGTTCTTCTCACAATATTCATATATAGTTTCATTCTGAAACTCAGTTCCTCGGTCTGATCTAATCGAGATAATTTTGCATTCCTTTTGAGTCGTCAACCTTTCCAGCAGGGCCGGCAACTTGGATCTTGTTTCGCTTTTCTGGTACAGGAATGAAACCCATGTGAACCTGGAGAAGTCATCCACTACGACCAGAGTGTATTTCCTGCCGTTGAAACTCGCTGGTGTTACTGGACCAAAAAGATCCATGTGAAGTAGTTGAAGAACTCGATCAGTTGAGGGCGTCGGCTTGAGAGAAAATGAAATCTTTGTTTGTTTTCCGTGTTGACAAGCACTGCAGATATGACTCTTGTCATACACTTGATCTGGAATTCCATTAGCGAGCTGATTTCTGGCCAGCTTGTTGATTGTCTTGAAGTTGAGATGATTCAGCCGTCTGTGCCACAGCCAGCTGACTTCATTGCTGCTTTTTGATACAAGACAAGTGTCTGGAGGGCTGCTATTCCAGTCAGCAAAGTATATGTTTGTTTCTCTTTTCCCTCTCAGTAATACCTGCTTGGTTTGCCTGTTTTTCACTGTACATCCTTGTGCATCAAACTTGACAGAAAAACCATTGTCGCAGAATTGACTAATGGAAAGCAAGTTATGTTTTAATCCTTGTACATATGAAACGTTAGATATTTTAACATTGTTGGTTTCAAATGTACCGTCACCTTTGGTTAAACCTTTGGAGTTGTCACCAAAAGTTACTTGAGGACCTGGACGCTCTTCGTATTCTTGGAGTAGATGCTTCAGATGAGTCATGTGCTTTGAGCATCCGCTGTCCATGTACCACAGTGTTCTCATTGATTCCTCTATGATGCGTCTTTCTCTTGTAGCCTGTCACAGAAATCAAAATTTAGGTCCCCAGTTGTGATTGGGTCCTTATTGGTTAGTTAGAGATCCCTTTACGATCCAGATTTGTTTGATGACTCTGATTGGATCATTTGTTCTGATAATTCTCCCAGCTGTGTCTATGAACACGTTCTTTGTGTTCTTTGTTTGACTCTGTTGGCTGGGTCTTGATCTCTGTCGTCTCCCAGCTTGATTTCTTAATCGTTCAGTTCTTCTTTGGTTTCCAGCTGAGTGTACAGCTGAGACATTTCTTTGTCTCTGTCTCTGCTGTCTAACTTGGTATCTCGGCTGGACTTGATAATCCAGCTGGTAATCATATGACTGATATCCAGCTGGATATCTTTTCTGATATCTCGGTTGATATCTTGCCACTTGCTGCTGATGATGCTGGTGTCGATGTTGTCCAGCGTCATTCCTTCGTTGTGGTTGATTCAATGTTGTTTAATTTGTGCCTGGGGTTGCCTTACAGCTTGTCTTCTAGAACCTTGTTGTGTCTTCTTTTTCTCAGTCTGTTGTGCAGCTGGAGTTGGATTCTCTTTTGCTTTTACAAAAGTTACCTTGGTTCCACTTGTAGTTGCAATATTTGTTAAATCCTTAGACCCATCATAACCCAATCCCGTCTTTAATGCTGCTGGTCGTTGCACACTAATTATTTCATCCATCGTTGATGTAGCTTTGATAAGTGCTACCAGCTTTGTGGTTAGTGTGTCTTCTGACCTTTTTAGTTCCAAGATCTCAGCTGATTTTCTGTCTGACTCAGCTGTGGATTTTTCCAAGTTGTCCGCTGCTTTTTCTCATAGTAGAATTCCTTCATCAGCTGATCCTGTTTGACTATCTTTTCGTTGAGCGACACTATTTCCTCTTTGAGCTGTGTGGCATCAGCTGCTTCTGATGCTTCTTTCTTTTTCAGTTCTACCTTCAACTCAACATTTTCACACATTATGACATCAAGAATTTCTTGTAAATCCTTGAAGTCATTCATGACTTTCTCCACCATATTCCAATCAGGTTGTCCTTCTGATTCAGAGACCTGCGTAGAGTGTTCGTATGATGGTGATGGGTTAGATACGTCCTGAGTTTTAGAAGTTACCTCATCATAGTCGAGTCCGTCTGTCTGTCCCATGAAGCAAGTATCCCAGTCTTGATCATCACGGGCCATGAGTGCATCTTCCTCTGAGTCTGAGAAAGGCATGTCATCATCTATTTTGTTACACTCGGACTCTTCATCAGCTATATATGCTCTTCTTCTGTCAGCTGCCTTAGCTTTCAGAAAATCTTTTTCCTTCTATGACAGTTTGGGACAGTCCTGCTTGTAGTGTCCCGGCTCTTTGCAATTGAAACAGCCTTCCTCTGTCCGTTTTGAGAAGTCAGCTGGCTTTTCATCAGCTGCAGCGTACTTGTCTCTGTACGTCTTGGCGAATTTTTTGTATTTGCCTTTGCTGGTATTGAGTCTGTTGTAATTTTTCACCAACATGGCAATTTCTTCGAGTAGCTCCTCTTTGCTCATATCCTTTTTGCCATTCTTCTTCTTGGAGGACTCAGCTGACTTGACATGAGCTGACTTTTCAGAGTTGGCTCTGAACGCTATCTCTTTTAGAGCTGGGGTGAGTTCTTCTTCATTCTGTCTACTTGAAGACTCTTCTTGGGTGATCTTCAAGTTGTATTCGTTAGCTTTTAAGAGTGAGAACAACCTTTCTGTAGATAGATCACCCAAGTCACTTCGACTTTGGTGAACTACTTTGTAAGTGTTCCATTCAGCTGAAAGAGCTGAAAGAACCTTTAAATTCTTTTCCCGCTGGGTGTATTTCCCAGTTCTGATTGTCTCTATCTCGACGACTATGTTTGAGAACCTTAGCTCCATCGCTTCGATGGACTCGTTGGCTAGCTACTTAAAGTTGTCGAATTTTTGGCAAGCTATTGTGAATTTGTTTTCTTTGATCTCTTCTGACCCTTCACATAGCTTGGCAAGTGTTTCTCACATCTCTTTGGTTGTCTCGCACTTGATAATCTTACTCAGGTAGACGTTTGAGACTGTTGATGAGATGGTGTTCCTTGCGAAGCTGTCCAATCCAGCTTGCTTTCGCTCTTCTGTAGAGTACTCCTTCTATGGTTTTAGAATTGGCTGGTATGCTGGTTGTCCTCCATCATGAGCCGTACGAGTTCATTTTCTTGCTTATAAATGAGGATGGGTCCGTCTGTAATGACGTCCCACATCATGTCATGGTGCGCACACAGAAAGCTTTTCAATCTGAATTTCTAGATTGCATAATCATCAACTGAGAAGGTGGAAAGATTCCTGTTAAGAAAAGAATCCATGAAGAGATGTACAGGATGCACTAGTATGAGTTTTTCTGAAAAACGGATCTGTTCAGTTGACCACTGATACAGAGTTTCAAGACAAATCTCTTGATTCAGAAACAGAGGTCGTTTGAACCACTGCTCTGATACCAATTGATGGTCCCGGAACGAGGTCTTCGGTGTAGAGGGGGGGTGAATACACCGAAGAGGGATTTTTGAAAACGATTGACAAATTAAAATAGAGTTAAGTGAGAGCTCAGTTATGAGTTCAGCTGACTTCTAAAGAAGGTGATCAGCTGGACTGATAACTCAGCTGGAAGTGCGGAAAGTGGTGGAAAGAAAAACTTAGCTCGTTCCCTTTACAAAATCTCAGAAAAACTTAGTTTCAGTTTTCAGTTAAGCAGGTTTGAAACAAATGCAGCTGGCTGGGTCACACAGCCAGAGAACTTAAGCTTTGAAAACTTGTGCTGTGCAAATGCGGTTAGTTCTTTAAATATAAAATGCAAAGACAGAATAAAGCAATAAAGAACACGGAATTTTAACGTGGTTCGGAGAGAGAACTCCTACGTCCACGACCAGGTTTTAGCTGGTAAATCCACTAAGGATAACCACTTGGTTTACGAGAACCAAGCAACTTCGCAGCTCTACCTCGAGCTGTGTTCTAACAGTTTACGGGCACTGTAGAAGCCTATCTCTTTTCAGTTTTCGGGTACTGAACTACCTTACACTCGAATTTCGCGCTTCGAGAGGGCGTAACCTTGACCTAACCTTTTCTGGGTAAAGGAGGGTTTTGGTTTCCAACTTTGAACGAGTTCTTACAATGAAGAACTTTGGAAGATGAACTCGTTCAGATCTAGGCTTTGGATTTACTATGATTTCTGCCTATTGATCAGACGAAAAACTAAAGCAGTTTCTGAAAGTAAACACTTAAGACTTTAAGTGTTCTTCAAAGAGTTAGATAACTGCTGGAGAGCTTTTTAAAACTTAAGAGATTCAGAGAGGTTGAAAGCTTGTAGAGAGTTTTTCGTGTCTGATTCTGAGGTTGAAGACTGGTATTTATAGGTAGAGATTCAAATCTAGCCGTTGGAGGAGCTGTTTGAATCTTACCTACTCTCTGATCTGTCGATCTGCCGTTGAGTGTATCTTCACCTGTCTTCATCATTGTGTCAGATCCTAGGTTCGTCTTTCTAGGATGCTGAGATGTCAATCCCTCATTAGTCGAGGTATATTGACTTTCTCTGACACCGGGATTTCTGTCTTTCGGGCTGGTTTTTGAATTTAGAGCTGGATTGGGTAAACTGACTTGAAGTGATGACTTCAGAGTTAGTTCCCTTTTTGTCTGCTCAGCTGACTCTTTTAGACTTGAGTCAGCTCAATATATTCAGCTCCGTTGGATCTCCTTGGCTGGATCCACTCTTCTTGTCTTGAGAGTCAGTCTGACTCAGCTCAGTTTTTGAACTCTGTTCAGCTAAGAAACCTTTCAGCTGACTTTGGGTCCAGCTGTTTACTCAGCTGGGTCTTCTTTCGTCTTCAGCTTCCTTACCTGTAAACTTAGAAAATCTAAGGCTCAAACAAGCGAGCTGGTAAGCTTAACTTAGGTTTGTACATTCATCTACTAGGTTGGAGAACAGTTGAGTTTTGGAATTGAATCAAAACTCTAGATTTTTCCCAACATATTGTACTCCCTCCGTCCCCCAAAAGTGTGGTGTTTATTTGATTATATGTGAGGTATAATTAAATATTAGTTGAACCACACTAATCTAAGATGGAGGGAGTATATATGAAGGATTCAAAATATCATGAACGAGTGGGGCTAGATGTGAAACCAGCCTCACTAATTCAGACTTCTGAGTTGTGGATTATTGATGTTACATTTATATATCATGTCTTATTTGGAACATTTTCGACAATTATATTAGAATATGGCTGAAAACGATGCATGGCTACGTCGGCCTCATTGTTTAGTTTTTTCACACCTTTGATAAAATTCGCGTGAGATACTAATTTGTTACCAAGCAGGGGCGGAGCCATACTTGGACAGGGGTTGGCTCAAGCCCACGTCAATTTATTTATTATTTTTTATTTTTTTACTATGTTTTTTATTGTTGTTGAAAATAATTGGGGTCAGTCCATGCTAACTCCGGCGAATAGAGGGAGCAATTTCTATAAAGATGGGAGCTGAGCTTAAAGGAAAAATTTGCAGAGGTGAAAACCATGACGGCTGCATAAATTTGAATAAGAAAGAAGGGAAGGGATGAAATTAAAGTAATACTTAAATAATTGTGGACCAAGGATCTAAAAGAAGATAAATTAAAAGGTAAATAGTAGATAGAAGTAGCACTTCTTTTATTAAGAATGCGTTTTTAACTTTTTAATAGAATACAATTTGATAAACTTAAAAACCTCACATTGTTTTAATTTTTGGGATTTAATGTATCAGAACAATTTTAGTATATGAAATATTTATATCTTGTTATTACTATTATATTTTAATAATGTATTTCTTTATCTTGGGTAAAATTTTAAAAATATAGTGAAGCCCCCTCCACTAATATTTTCTGATTACGCCCCTGATTGCCAAGTGTTATGTTACATTTTCTATTTATGTATCATTTATACACTCACATATATTGAATGAGATCAATATTTTCTTATCATTCAACAACTTTATTCGAATGTGAGATGCAATACGGTTGGTAACAAACAAATACTACTTCCTCTGTTCCACTCATTTAATATATATTTCCTAAAATGGACGTTCCACTCAATTTGTCTACTTCTCAATTAGAAAAGAATTTACCCTTCAAAATCCTTTAAAAGTGGTGGGATCTACCCACTTTCTATCTTTTTACACTTATTCTTAATCTTTGTGCCGAACAGTAAGTAGACAAAATGATCCGAACACTTATTCAATAGTATGTGATGTCTAAACCTCTAGCTAGTTTCGAGCGAGCAAGTCTTACAATTAAAAGAAAATTTTCATGACGAAATAAAATACGATTACTTAGATATATGATTAATACTTTCTCTGTCAACGAAAAATTTGTCACAATTTCATTTTTGATTGGTCCGTCCACAAAAAATTTGCTACATCTATTTTTAGTAATAGACCTTACCTCACACCCCATTATTTACAAAAAAATGTCATTGTAAGTGGGCTCACAACTCCACTCACACAAAACTCTCTCTTACCAACTTTATTGTGTGACATTTTCTCCACTCACACAATTTTCCACAAGTTTTTATTAAAATTCGTGTCAACCACAATGTGATAATTTTTTTATGGACGGAGTATTAAGTATATCAAAATATCAAAATCCAAATTGAAAACAGCTTTGTGATAAATGGGAACGTTGAAAATAAAATCTTTGACAGTCATATATATTCTTCAAGTACTGTTAAGAAAATGCTAGACTTGAATATGTCAACCGTGTCACATCACTTGCTTATAAACCTTATACCGACTGTCTATGTGTTGATGCATGATTTGGTTCCCATTTACGCGATAACAATTTCCAATTTGGCACCCTAAAATATAATAATTGATTATTATTTTTTGTTTGTTTTCTTATAAAAAATATAGTTTACCATCAAGTTTTAGTGAAATTCACTCATATAATAATAATAGGCCCTTAGTTGAGTAAGATTACACGCAAGTGGTCCTTCTTTCGTCGTCGAGTGTCGGATATTAAAAATTTCAAGACCAAAATAAGAAAACAGCTACTTAATTAAATAATATATTTCAATTATTTCAAAAAAAAATTACTCCCTCCGTCTCAGGTTAGTATGGTCTCTTTTCTTTTTTAGTCGTCCCAAGTTAGTATGGTGTTTTCCTTTTAGGATATGTTTTTTTATCCTTTTATCCTTAAAAATTTCACATATTTACTCCTAAAAAGTTCCTTCCTTCACAAGAAATTAACACCACATCTTAAATGGTCCCTTACTCTACTAAAAACACTCTTACCAAACATTTACTTATTTTTTCTTAAAACTTGTACACCACCCTCCTACACCATACTGAACCCGAAGGAAGGGAGTACTCCCTCCGTCCCCAAATAAGTGTTTTGAGTCGTCAAAATTTTTGTCCCCGATTAAGTGTCCTATTTAAAATTTTATGCAAAAGTTATGTCAAATTGTCATATTTATCCCTGGAATAATGGTAAAAAGTTTACTTTTTCATTTTTTCATACAATAATTAGGGATAAAATAAGTCATTTTGTTCACTATCATGTTATACGCATTTTGACGGCTAAGGACACTTATTTGGGAAGGAGAGAGTATAATATTTCAATGATATTTCCCAAATACTACTACCTCCGTCCCATGATAAGTGGCTACTTTCTTTTGGGCACGGGTATTTAGGAGTAGAGTGTTTAAAGGGTAAAAAGATAAAAAGTGGTGGAGCCCACATCTTTTGTGTGAGAGAGGGTATTTCCATATTAGGAAAGTGGTCACTTATGATGGGACAGCCCAATAAGAAAATGTGGCCACTTATGACGGGCCGGAGGGAGTATAAATTAATCTAAAGTCACATATTCAGCAGTAGTGAGATTTCTATGCAAAATCCCATCACACATGTGTCAGAAAAAGAACAAAAATCCCATCACAACACACACACACTACACATACATATATATTTATATATAGATAATAGGTACAAAATAGCAAAAAATTGAAATTTTTTGTGTCAACACACACACACTCACACTCACACATCTGGCTGTTCACATTCCAAACTCACACACCCTTCGCTTATTTCTGTCCCTATAAATTCCCGAGCTTATTTTATTAGTTGTATCAGTGCAGCAATTCAATCAAATAATAGGATTAATTTCAAGAGTTGAGGGTTGCAACATTAAAGATGGGTTGTTTTGTGTTGCAAAAATTAATCTCACCATTATTGTTTGTGTGTTTTGTTGTATTAGTGTTTGGCAGTAGTAATGTTTGTAGAGGTGAAAGTAGTGTAGCAGCTGTGTACGTGTTTGGCGATTCATTAGTGGATGTGGGAAACAACAATTACTTACCACTTTCCCTAATTAAAGCCAATATTCCCCACAACGGTATCGACTACCTAAACAAGAAGGCAACTGGCAGATTTTCCAATGGCAAAAACGCAGCAGATTTTCTAGGTACGTAACGTATATATTCAACTCTCTGTCTTAACATTGGAGTTCAGTTTGCAAAGATTCCGATTTTTTCGTATGGTTTGCATATTACTGATCATGAATTATGGATAGGAGAACACATGTTTGTGCCTTTTATCCATACGATTCATGGCCCTCGAGTTTTGTCAATTAGAGAGTTGGTTTTCTAAATTGATTTAGCATGGACTATGATTCACTTATAAAATAATTTAAGGTTGTTTTACTGAAATATGTCGCACACTATTTGAACACCCTCTCACGTGTAGTGAATAGGCTTAATATTTTTCTTATTAGTTTTAATTTTATTTGTTCTTATATTTTTCCTTCGATAATAAGGAGGGGAAAAAAAACCGGAATTGCAAATGGTAAAGGAAAAGTTATAAGAAAAAAAAGATTTAAAAACAACAAAGAAACATGCTAAGTAGTGTTGTAGATATATATTAATTGACGTGGCGTGGGATGTTAATAAATAATTAATAACGAATTATTTGATTTGTGGAGTGCAGCGGAACAGTTGGGTTTGTCGACGGCGCCGCCGTATCTATCGCAGCCGAATAATGTGTTTGTTAATGGCGTAAGCTTTGCTTCTGGAGGAGCAGGAATCTTCAATACCACTGATCAATCCCTTCTTGTAAGTCATTTCATTTACAACGATAATTACTCGTCCGTCCTGTGCCGCTCAAAATATAGCAAAATTTTTTGTGAACAGAGGGAGTATAACTTACCAAAACAATGCGATGAGCGTGGATCGAACACGCGACCATTAGATTAAGAATCTATTGCTCGACCAACTAAGCTATCATCGCTTCACTTTAAATTGTTCGTTATACAAAACTTATTAATAACTAGGAAATTAAAATATCGGACAAAAAAAAAGTAAAAAGGAAAGGACTTGCGATGAGCGTGGATCGAACACGCGACCATTAGATTAAAAATCTATTGCTCCACCAACTGAGCTATCACCGCTAACGTTTAACTATTCGTATTTTCCCTTTTTTAACAGAAAAAAACGATCCCTTTACCTCGCCAAGTAGGATACTTCTCAACCGTGCGCCAAAGACTAGAGAAAGAAATGGGATCCAACGCAGCGCAGGAGCATTTATCAAAATCATTGTTTCCCGTTGTAATTGGCAACAACGACATTATAGGTTACTTCCAAACAAATTCTGATACGGCGAAGAAATACACCCCTCCACAATACGTTACTCTCATGGTTTCCAACCTCAAAGAACTCCTCAAGGTACTTGAAAAACATATTCGATTCAAACATAAACCTATTGGCATTCGTCAATAACTTGTTGGAATTCAGGGTATTCATGGCCTCGGAGCACGCAAATTTCTACTAGTAGGGCTACCTCCAATAGGATGCGCACCCAAGCAAAGATATCCGAGCGCGACTAATGATTGCAACGAACAAGTAAATATCTGGTCCAAGAAATACAATGACGAGCTCAGGCAGATGTTGTCTCAGCTGCAATCGGAGCTCAAGGCCTTCCGTTACTCGTACTTTGATACTTATACCATCTTCCTCAACTTCATCCAGAATCCAACAATTTATGGTACTACATCAACCTAAAACTCGTCTTCATTCTTACCTAACATGTAACGGGATGCTGATAGTATTTTTGCAATGTCTATCTGATGATAGGTTTCAATGAGACAAAGAGTGCCTGCTGCGGACTGGGGAAACTGAGGGCCGACATTCCTTGCACTCCTCTCTCTCAATATTGTTCTAACAGAAATTCTCATCTTTTCTGGGATATATACCATCCTACAGAGGCAGCTGCACGTATCTTCATTAGTAAACTTTTTGATGATTCGGGAAATTATGTATCCCCCATCACCGTTAAGCAGCTAATTTCTCTCTAGAATCGAATCCATGCGCGAGAGAATATGTACTCGATATAGAAACCAATTTATGTTCTGCTACATTTGATACTCTATGAATTGTGCATCTCAAATACAACATGAAAACGTGTAGCCAAGATTTCAATGTTTTTAAGGCTGAGAAGGCAAGATATCTTCAAAGAAAAGATGCAGATCGCCGTTCCATGTATCAAATGCCAACAGCTTCTGGACAGCCTCCTGCATCAATTTTGATTACTTCAACATGGGTTTTTACATAAATAAATACTGGACTAGAGCTCGATGAAGAAGCACGTAAGCTACACCTGATACTGCTGATCCTGGGCAGATATGCTCTCATGAAGAAGTCTCTCAGCATTCTTGTTGTTTTCCATGGAAACAAGTAGATATGCTGCTCTCTCTATAACTCTCTCGGAAACACCTAACCAAATTGGGCATCGCAAGACTTAAATCAGAGGGAAATAAGCGTCTAGCAATGCCAATAAACTCTTTATTTGACCTACTATATCCTAACAAAACATGGGAAATACTGAATAGAAATGCATAGCATGATACTGAATTACATAAAATGCCTGACGGGATGAGATCGTGAGATTTTGATATGAATCGGAAACGTACCAGCAAGTAGTGCACAGTGCAGTCCTGCAAGACAAATTATGGCAGTTATTTTTGGAAAAAGAATTGTGAATATGTCGTCGCTTTGAGATGGTAAGTCACTCACCATAGCTAAGAAGTGCACGTCCCGGAACCAACCTGTCACCCACACAACGAAAATGTCAACAATGATGGTCTCTCCATAATCAAATAAACAAAGTAACAAACAACAACAACAACAACAAAAAATGAAGCATATTGGGTGGTTGCAAGTACTAGGAAGCCTATAGTAGGATAAGCATAGGTAATGTTCATTGGAGCATTATCACAGCCCACTTCAATAATTTTCAAAGCAAGAGCATACATCATATTTAGACTATTGATTCAAAAAGATAAAACTTAATTACAGCCTCAAAATCGAATGTGTTCTAGACTTCAAAGTTTATGTGAACTAGTTAAAACAGTACTTACGGAATGAGATTTGGTTCTACACTTTATTAGAAACAGCACAAGTACCTATATAGAAACACAATGTCTTCAACGTCTGTGCATTTTTCATCTGGGCTTAGCACACTCATAGTGTAATACTTGATCTTGCTTGACTGAAAATATTACATGATGTTTGTGTCATAGCACATCTAGAAAGTTGCAGAAGCTCAAATTTGAAATTTTAAACATGATTACAGTATATGCTACCTCCAGTAAATAACCGTCTTCAAATATCTCACTCAAGTGAGTAGACAGCAAAAGCTGCAAAAACATTGAGATTCTTGATATGTCAAACAGGAAGTTGCTTGAATATAATTAGGCATCATCCTTTATGAGATTGCATAGTAATCTATTATGAGCTCGAAATCGTAATTTACTATGCTTTATTGCTACTACCCTTGATGAAGTTTTATTGTAGCTTATTAGGTATTTTAATTTGGAAAATATGAAATTTATTTCCAAAATAACATGGTCTTTGGATTTTCTTTATTTGATTTTTGGTTAGACATTACGAATCATGGATCTTAGGGAAGAATCATGGAGACATTTTATTTTTCAAAAGACAAAATTCTGTTAGAGCTCATTCACTAAGAAAAAGGTTTTGTAAACAATTAGCAAATACTTCCATATTACTGAGGATAGGCCAGTCAGAAGGTTTCTAGATAAGTGTCAATTACTCTAAAGACAAAAATGAAGCAGGATAAGAGTGAAAATATCCTGAATTCTGTAAAGTTAATAAAGTTACCATTCCACACATGTGGTTTGGAAACTACAGCAGAACCTCTTATTATAAAACAGCAGCAATAGTTATAACCTAACCTAAGCAAGGTAACATGCAAGGCAAGGACTTTACTCTTATGCCATGTAGTTCCTCTGGCCCAAAATAAATAAATCAACTTGGCTCATCATGCAGTTTCAGAAAAGAGTTTGCAAGACATATTCTACAAATCTTTAAACAATTTTCTGAAAAGTAGTAGATGAGTTTATTGGGGTCACATCATCAATTTGAACCAGAAGGGCAAGGCTTCTCTGTTTAAAAGAGAAAGACGTACGAGATATCCTAACAACAATATGGAAGCAATAAGCATTTCTGATGAAGAAAGTAATAAATCAGTTTCCTTTAATCTGAGATGAAGAAAGGGATTCAGTACCAAACCTTTGGAGGATTATCATAAGAGGCAAAATAATTTATGGTTCCACCAAGAAGACCAATGCCATCTGGAATTGACATAGAGGATGTTAGACACTAGCAACAGCGGCCATGAATAATTAAAGAGCCCCACATTCTTGCAGTAGCTAACCTTCAGAAAGAGTTCCTTTTCCAAATTCATCAATCAGACACATAGACCGAGAACTTGCATGCCTGAAGGTCATGGTCATTTTAGAAATTTAAAATATATGAAGTGCTGAAGTGCTAATTAGTTCCAAACTACATCACTCATAGAATAATCCCCAAAGCATTCAAGGAAACAGAGAAGTGACGTTCAAGATATCTATTTTATATATTTTTATCAATTTCAACTTGGCATACCTCAACATCATGCCTACTTGTTGAAGATCAATCATAAATGTAGATTGTTCAGCAGTCATATACTTGCTTCCCATTGCACAGAATATCCTGTTACAAAGGATAGCAGCATTATTTCCTCTCTCGAAAAAAAAGTATACAGCTGTTACCTGAGAAGGATGATCAATCAAGAAGAATGGAAAATCAAGGATTGTACCTATCAGTCACACCCACTGTTGCTGCATCTGCTGGTACAAAACTTCCAATATGGGAAAGGAAAACAATCAAGGCAACCTGAGATGGAGGAGTAAACTCTAAAACACAAAATAATCCCATCCAGCGATCAATAATCTTCCTATATTTTTTACAATTCTCAATGAGCATATAAAATACAAAAATAATAGATATTAAAGAATTTATGAACTTCAACAAAAAACAATAAAGCAATCTTGATCTATTGTAATGGTCATACTATGCAACACTATACTTGTAAATACATATTTCCTGACATAAGATCAGTTCGTTTAAGGTTGAAGACTTTGTTGAATCTATTGCATGATAGGACTAGTCACTTTCCTGATGTCTATCCCAGGTTTCAATGCGATTTTCATGTCACTGCCCTTACAGAAAAAAACAGCAACTATATACAAAGCACCCCACGCACTAATAATTGTAATATGTTGGTGATTACTTGCAGCCTTGATGATGAATTTATTTAGCTTCAAAGAGGGACTGAATAAAAGATCTTAGTGGAAAATTATATTCTAACAGGAGGAAATGTGAGGGAAAGAAAAATTCAGGAATTTTTACCAACCTGCTTTATGTAGACGCTTTTTCCAGAATAATTCGGCCCAGTGATGATACTGATTCTTCCTGAATATTAGTGATTATTTAATAGCCAATTAGTGATGAAACCAAAAGCTGATTAATTTGAAGGGCAAGTTTGTCAAAACAACCTTCATCCAGAATTTTTGTATCATTGGGAATAAATGTATCAACGGTCATTTCCTGCAAAACATGCCTTATAGAAGAAGAAGAAGAGAGATATAAAATATCCTCAATGTAAATAAGTGTAAGCAAAGTGTAACTTATAGGTCATAACTGCTCAAACCTTCCATTTCTTATATCAAGCACACTTTCTGATGTTAAAATGGGCCTCACATAGTTGTTCTGACGAGCAACTAATGCTAATGACAAAGTGCTGGAACAATCACATAGTCACGTAGAAATCGGAACAAGGGGCAGATTAGTAGGAATAACAAGGGAAGCTTATGAAGAAAATCCGTAAAGTTGAATGTGCCAGATAGCTGAAGTAAACTAACCAATCCAGCTCAGCTGCAAAAGTAACAGCTTTGAGTAATGGAACATAAAATTCAAGAATATGCATGACAAGGTCTCTGGTAATTGCTCTCTCCATATCTTGAAAAGGAAGTAAAAGAACAGAGATAAAGCATCAGGGATCGAAATGCTAGGTGATTGAAACAAGTATGCTGCTTGCAAAAGTAATTGCCATAAAAAGCAGAAAAACCTTGAATAACTAAGCTGTTTTGATCATTCATCTTACATATCATTTCCAAAGTCATTATAGTATCTATGCTATACCATGCTACCTAATATTCTTGCTAAGGATAGGCAATAGATACAAGAAATATTAAGGTCAGATTCATATATATAGACTTCTGATCAACTTACCCAAAATTTTGTGATATACATCTCCAAGAAGGTTATCCAATTCGCGTGTCTTTGCAGTGCGATAGAAAAATTTCTTGGAGTCTTTATCTTCGTCAGAGAACTATGAATTACCAGAAATATGCATATGCATGAAAAATAAGAATAGGCTCTTTTGAGTCCAAATGATATATGAAATGGTTATGACTTACTGCAAATTCAAAATCCTGAAGTTTCTCCAGAACATCGTCATCAAGTTTTTCTTCAAATATGCACATTAAGTAGCCTACATCATGTGTAAAACAAACTTTTTATGTAAGTAAAAAAATCTCAACAAAATCTAGCAAAATTATTCTTTCAAAAATCATTAAAGATTTCCCATGTTCCAGACAATATATAATTAGACTGACTCCCTTCAGGCAAATGATTCCAAATTCTCACCTATTTTATTGGTCTTTGTAATTCCCCTACCAGTAACAACTTAGAAGCCTCCACCCAAAAAAAAAAAAGAACGAAATGAACAAATGCTGAATCACAATTAATGCAAGAACATTAACTTTCTGCCTTAGGGAAAAAAAGAAAAAAGAATTAAGACAAATGTTATTTGACATATCATAGGAACCAACAATCAAAAGAGTGGATGTCTGGCATGTTGCTTGTCAGTGGTTTCATTTATTTTTTTGTAGTGAGTGTTGGCTTAGGTTTCTGGATTGCAGTCACTTGATATCAATTATCAAAACCATTCTTGAAAACTAGAAAAGGGAAAAGTTATTGAAGTTTAGTGAACTTTAGGAAAGAATAAATGGCAATCAAACTAATATAGTTAATAGTCTAAAACAAAAGGAATGTGAAAAAACTGAACCTAATCCTACTGAAAATATAATTAGTTGGTTGCAAGATGCATCTGAAGGAATGATGGTTTGTTGATTCAAATTTAAATTTCCGCCACCATAACAAAATGGAAATGCCACCAATCCATCCTCTCAGACTAACCTATCTGATGTATATAAACAATACAAGGAATGAACTTTTCCCCCGACATATATGGCAACCGTGCAAGTTCCAATGATGACACCTGTAAATGCAGGTAAAATCTGTATGTCATCTTCATGTTCTAAATCTCAATTAACATGATAAGCAGAAAATATAGCACCTCTTCAAGAAATTCAGGCAATTCCTCATATATTTGCCTCAGCTCATCCAACTGCATGGAATGGAGCAACTAAGCTATAACAAACTAGGAAGACAAGAGGAAACTGCAATGATTTAAAGATTCAGGTTAAAATACTGAAAATCTGCTTCCATACAGTCAAGCGCTCTCACCTCCCCACAGAAGCTGTCTTTCACTATTGTCTCATAACCCTTTTCTTTACTTCGATTAAGATCTATAACTCCAATAACCTACAAAAACATAAAAAAATCTGACAAATCAAATGCAGTATAGTGACACCAAAGATGATATTGATCAGCAGTATTACATATGGAGTGCCAAAATTCAGAAGGTTAAAACTGCATTTCTTCATACTTCATGGTTAAAAATCTCTACATTACTAGATTCTTAACTATAACTGGAAAATTGAAGTCAACTAGAGTTGAATGATTAGTCTGGCTTAAAATTAAATGAACAACCTATCAGATGAATACTGCTTACTATTATTTTGAGAAATAAGATGTGTGTAGATAATAACAGACATTTTTTAAGACTTTTGAATTAAGCACCTGATCGTTTACCCTGGTTGATCAACATTAAGATGCACCTTCATAATAATCCGTCTTTCTAATTCTAAATTTTGTAGCACACTATATTCATACAAGAGTAACAAGACTCTATCTCAATGGTTTAAATTTTCTGACTCAGATCATAGCTATTACCTCTTATACCATTTTTTTAAGGTATTCATCTCATCCTAGGGTTGCGTGAGTTTGTCACTAGGAACTTAAGCAGCTAATCTCAAGTTGTCTGGGGCCTCAACCCTTAAACTATACACATAATGTCCTCTTAAGTAAAATCAAAATCTCTTTTGATGATCAAAGATTCTTCATCATTGTTTCTTGGTAAAAAAATGAAAAGTTATATTAAGTACTCACTCTTTCAAATTTAACATAAGAACGACACTTCACATCAAGACTTAAAATGGAAGTAATACTAAAGATTAATACTGTACAAATTATTGCAAACAAAAATGGCTTAACATCAACAAAGAAGAAAAACATATGGGTAGGAAAACAACCAATACCAGTTCATATACGTAAGCCAAATCTGCAGAGATATGGAGACCAGCCTGCAGTGTAAAAACAATTTACTAAAAGTCACAATATTATGAAAAATGAAGGAAATATTGGAGCAAAACTGGGTACGCTAATCAAAACAACAATCAGTAGTAGCTGTTACACCTTCTCAATGATGCCCAAGTTCAAATGCTTCAGTTGCTCTTGGAGTGTTTCAGAGATACCTACTTCAAATATCTTGTTGATGTGCAGCAGTGAGCATATGCTCTAGAAAACAAAATACTGTCCATAGTGATTTCTCCATGAACTTCATCCAAAAGTACATGTATTGCTTGGTGAGTTGAGAGAAAACTCTAACCTACCTTCAGAAAGGTAGCCCAGTCACTATTGGTACATACAGAACTTGGAGAGTTAATTTTCTGTAACAAATGCAAAAAAAATCTGAATTAGAACCTTGAAAAGATAGAATTGATGCCAAACAACACAGAGAAAACAATGTGCCCATAACCTCATACCCCAAAAAAGAGATAAAAAATTTGAATGAAAGGGATGATAATAAAAAAAGACATGGAAATTATGTCCATGCTTGGTAAGCTATAGAGGGTGGCCAATCATAGTCTTATTTGATTTTACTATACATAATAAAGATAACATGGGCATAAATATGTTAAAATACGTTCACCAGAAGAGCTGAGAGAAGATTTCAGCACCTTGAGTATGTGGGGAATATCTTTCACAGACTTCAGGGTTTGACGTATAGAAATCAAAATTTCTTCAGCACCAACAAAGAAAGATATCTAGATTTACTGAGAGGAGAAGTTGCTGGAAGCTCATGAGCATATAGAGTTCATACTCAAACCACAATCTAATCAGAGATGAGCATACACAATTCACACCAAAAAAAAAAAAAACAAATACTCAATTTTAATCAAAGGTGGGTGGAAACTACCAGTGCTGAACAAAAAAAATATTCATGCGTAGAAAACTTTAACCTCAGCATTCAACAGAAATCATCATAAAAATACATTATATTTTGCTCGCTTGAAGCATTCATTCTTATGAACTATGTAGTGTTTTCATCATGCTGACCACTTCAAAAGTCATATGATCAAAACTACGCAAAAATTAAAACATCATACACATGTGCCTAAGACAAGGATACAGTATCAAGACGAATATTCAGCTTTTCAAGGTCCACTATAGGCCTCAGGAACCAGTTCCTAATCAAATGGCAATGTTAGCTGAAAACTCAGCTAGATAAGGCTGTGTTACATCCATTAGAAGTTACATTACCTTAACAGACGTCTGCCCATTGGTGTTACGCACTGAAATATGCAAAATTATTAGTTCCAATAGTTTTATTTCTATTTGTTTGTGTTGCAATCACCTGAGAGGCTATCATTCAGCAAACGTAAATAAGGAAGTCTCACAAAACCTTATTCATCATTCCATATACAGAGAACCTGCAATCAGTAACATCAGTAAACAACTCGTAAGGATCAGAGCTGTTCTTTTCTCTCAACATTCTATAGCTCTATCTACATTCGTCCGGCTTGGAGAATTATTTAAACAGAAGATCAAGAGCATATTTCAGATTTTACCCTTCCTTTGATCTACCAATGCCCATATGGCTGGGATGCTTGTCAGTTTGAAATATTTGTAGTGCCTCATGAGCAGCAGAATCAACTTTGAGAAAATTGTTTCTGATCTTATTTGTTAAGGTGTTCATCTCAACATATTAAAACTAGCTTTTCTCAATAAAAATGCACAGATATACAATGAAAGAACCTAACTCTAAAATTCAGTTAAATAAAAGTCTTTGAAGACTGCAAAGATACAGTGAAATTTCTGAGATTGAATTAATTGCAATTGATGGGTTCACGCTCTCTTTCTGTTCAAGAGTGTCTACTATCCTCTCATTCTCTAATATGGCAAGAAGTCCCCCACTGACACGAACTTGAACATCACTTCGGATGTCCATCATGGAACTAAGCTACAATTGAAAAAAAAAAAACAAAATCAACTTGCAACAGAAGATCAAATGACAAGTAACCCAATATTCCGACAACTTGAGCCTGAGATCAG
This sequence comes from Agastache rugosa, assembly GCA_031470985.1. Taxonomy (NCBI): domain Eukaryota; kingdom Viridiplantae; phylum Streptophyta; class Magnoliopsida; order Lamiales; family Lamiaceae; genus Agastache; species Agastache rugosa. The sequence continues at coordinate 33,810,394 of CM062601.1, read as the reverse complement.
ATGTCTAAATGCTAAGTTGTCATTTTTTATTGTCATAAGCTCAATCGCAATAGTTAAAGTATCGATTGGAGAATTTGGTTATCCAAAGACCACATCTGGCGTTTGGCAACAAGGGCTATCTCCGAAAATTGCTGAAAGCAAACATGATGAGGAATTGGTATTTCAGGTGAACGTCTACATGTAATGCATTTATGATTCAACTTTCACAACAAATAATAAAAATAAGCTCAAACAGAGATGGATAGTTTAATTATTCTCTATTCAGTATGAAAATTATCATCTATAAGTCTAGTCACCGGTATAGAGTTATCACATTATAAAATATATCATGTGTAGGCGATATTAGAAGGCTTCATGTTAATAGAAAGAAGTATTATGTACAAGAGGTGGACGAATTTAAGTCATGACTCACTCCTGAGTGTATACAATTTAATTGACAGGTTTTTTTTTATGACTACTGACAGATGACAACTAGAAAGTGAATTGCTAGTGTAACACCAACACACGCTGAAACAATTGAGAATGCAAAAATGTTAACACTAAATCAAGCCAAAATTTTCAACTTACAAAAGAGACTCTTTCCTTGATATTCAACCCTTCATCCATTCCGGCAACACGCAGGTACATTAGTCTGTTTTATGCAATATAGGGCAAAAAGAGTAAAAAAAAGAGCCATTCCGAAAAGGACATTGCCAGAAAAAAGTAGTTAGTTCCAAGTAATTAAAGAACAGGTTAACAGTCCATCATTCATAAAAAAACCACTTATGTGCTCCTTCAAGCCCTGCTCTCTTCCATCCCATTAAACAAATGAAGGTGCCATACACTTGTAGGAATGCAAAGTAATTTTGGATATGATGGCACCAGATGCACCTCATAAAACTTCTAATGAGTAGAAACTCCATCCTCCCACATAACCGAACTGATCATATTGCAAAATGATTCCCATTTTGGAGCACTACTTGCTTGATCAACTAGAAATGAAAGTAACCTCTCAGAATTAAGTATAAGGATATAAAGCTCGGCCATTAGGACAAGTTGATCAGTTCATATAACATTCTTATCTTTCAGGATTCATAAATTACTCAAGTTTATTGGTTAAGATATCTTTCTAGAGATGCAACACAGACAGCATATCAATAATTTATTTTTGTCATGAAATCAAGATGAAAAGATTAAGATTACTGAAGTTAGCCAGAATGGCTAACAAAGTCATTAAGAGCATATTGTGCAACAGTTAATAGTAAAACTCAAAGTTTGGGCAAAGATGCAGTTACAATAGTTCTGCTATTTGGTTTTACCTGTGCCATGCTTGCTCATAGGTGAATAGTGAACTTTTTACGAGCTTCACTACTGGAGCTTCAGTGTCCTCATCTGCTTAATCCGTGAAATTATGTAACAGAAAAAAAAAGCGCCAGCTGATAGCTGAATGAGATATCAATTATTGAGCAGTGTACCATTGTTTTGTAAAGCATTCAAGAAGGACTGTTCACTCTTAGTGCTGGTATAGATAATGCAAGGCTGGGCTTGATATTTCACTACATTGACAGTGAGTAAGAGATATTACATGTAAAGTGCACCAAAACAAGAGTTGAAAGCTACTTGAGCATTTTTGTTCAAGTACCCATCTTAACCAAGGGAAAATCTTCGTCCTCGTCTTCCCAAAATTCCAGAACGTGAAGTTGGCATATACTGGAATCGTAATAAGAGATTCCAACTCTGTAAAAAGGTCACATTAATAATTTGTAAACCTCGTATTTAAATGACATAAACTATGGGGTGTCATGTCACCTTCGACCGTGCATGATGCATGCCATATAAACCTGCCACATGAAGCAACGAAACAGAACTATTTATTAAATGGAAAATTCTCAATAATTCACATCAAAATGTGCACCGGTAAAGCCTACTGAAGCAGGATTACGCACAATTATGGAAGCACCACGGAGAATAACTATTTTCTGAGTGCGATTAACATTTATAATGTTCTTTAGGTCAGCAAAATGGAACATGAAGGAGTTTTAGCGACTTAGCCATTGAATGTTACACAAATAAAAATTCAGTCCAACATTTGTATGAGGGAAATTGGTATTCAATCTGCTCTTTCAACCACAGCCAGAGATAAAATTGCTAATTCAACCAGAAATAAATTTTACACAGAAATCAGTCGAGCGAGATAATAGTGGATTGGCATCGAGATGGCGTGGATAACAATTCATGTTTAAAGTTCCAGCTGCTTTCTACCAAACACAAATTCCAAAATACTGCGAAGATGTAGTCATCGGAAAACAGAGAATAGAAGATAACCTGAGGTTGGGCATCTGTTTCATCAACCTCTTCCATGATTTCAATTTCAAGCCTGAATCTGTATACCGCAGCGCAGAGAGAGAGAGAGAGTGAGAGAGAATTTTCAAATCCTAGACAAGTTCGCGGTCTTTCTTATGAATGCGACCTGGCGCGTGGTATAACAGCAAACTTGCCGCTTCCGAGATCAGAGGAGTAGGTGAACCCTTCCCTACAAATTTGTATAGATCATGTCATATATAAAAGGAATTTTTTTCGTTTCAAAAAACAAATTATATACCGTAAAACATATAGTACTATAAATTAATAAACTCTCTAAAATAATAAATTTCTCCGATCCTTACTTGGGCCACTTTAAAAAAATCTCTCTAAAATTATGAATTTCTCCAATCCTCACTTGGGTCACTTTCCAAAATTATCAAAATTTAATAAGATAATAAATAATAATTTTTCATAAACCCTCTATATAAGTATATAGGTCCAATCAGTATTATAAATTAATAATTCTTAAATATTACAATTACGAGTAATGTACCATGCTAGTTTGTTAAAATATGAATATATTGTTATCTATCTTTTCTTGAAATTTAAATCTATAAGCGGATTTCATCTTGAACTTTTCTAACTGCTTCCAAAAGTTGCAGTGTCGAGTTCTTCAACTGCAATGAAGAGTTGTTGTCGTGTTTACTACGGTATATAACATACATTAATATATTTATTAGTTACAATAAATTGATGGATACATAAATATAAGCTACAATAAATTAGTTGATACATGAATAAATTCAAGGGAAAAATGTCAAAAAAAAGGCATAAACTTTCATTCATTTTGCAATTTAGACTTGACTTTTGAAATTTTGCAAATTAAGACTTGATGTTTCGATTTTTTGTAATTAGGACTTAGCCCTCTTTTCCAGTGATCGGAGCATCTTACGTGGCAATTCTTTATCCACGTGTGCGTGCCACGTATGCTGCCACCTGGACCGACATTTTTTTTAAAACCGTTGATTTGAACAGCCTTTGTTTTTTACGGTTAAGCAAGAAATAATTTATGGCATGTCAATATTTTCCTACTACTGCAAACAAGTCGAGTTACATACAAATAATAGTGTAGAAAATAACAAGATTTTGAGAAAGGAAAATTGCAACGACAATAGTTAATCATTACCCCATTTTGGGGACTATTTTCACCGACTCATCCTTTTAATGCAGAATACTGGATGAATCAATGAAGCTGGCAGGGTCAGCGTCTTTTGAGATGAAGTAAATGTGAATTGATGAAGTTGTTGCCGACCCGATGAAGTTTATGCTGACAGGGTCAGCTTCTATGGAGTGGAGATGAAGGCGGTTTGAGCCACTATCGAAAGTGTGAGTTGTTCAATAAGATCAAACAATAAATATTTCTGTCATAAGCCAGTGTTTTCTTATTTATAGGAGATAAAATCACTATGACATCCTTACTTCACTTTTTTACTAGAGATAAATCTTTGGAGAAAACTTTGAGCTTGGAGTGGAAAAGTGGAGTCCTAGAGAGAAGATTTTTGAGTTTTAGAAGGTCGGTATTCTTTCCTCCTTTGTTTTTTAATGTTCTTCGTAGTAAAAAATATAAAAATAGTAACTTTAAATTTTTGATTCCACAATAGCATGTGTTTGTGTTTGATCTTGGCAAGTAGTAAAAATTATGGTTTTTACTGTTTAGCATGTATGTATGATATTGTTTTCCACTACGTCCAGTTGTGCCGGTTGATCTTGTATTATTTTCGGCATGCTAATGTATATGTTTATGTTATAATAAGCTAAGTTAAGGAACTTTTTGCATGTCGGTCCGGTAGGGTCGGTATCGCCTCCAACATACCAAGGTACACATTTTTATCATGATAGGCTAAGTTGGTGAGCTTCTTTGCATGTTAGTCCCGTAGCCGGAGTGAAGCCCATCGGGAAGTCCAGTAGAGCTGATAGGTCTTCTGGCGGGGGCAGAAGTGATGGTGTTTAAACTACTGAGATTCCGGAGGGTGTAGTAATTCGGGAGGTTTGCCTCTATCAAGAGTGCAATGAGTTTGGGCGTGGTATAAATGGTACCAATCCGATTGTAGGTAGTGCATCCACTGATGTGCTTGTTCCTCCCAAAAATTATCCTACCAAGCTTACTGTAGATGATTTATCTTGGATGAGGGCGAACTATGGGATTTCCATGCAAATTAGTTTAAAACTTCCTTTGCCTACCGAGAGGGCCGATTGGTTTGTGAGGGGGCATGGGTGTATGTACGTGAAGCTTCTACAGATAGGTGCCCGATTTCCATTGCCTAGACTAGTGTGGAGCTTTGCAATCACCAGAGGATACATCAAAGCCAGCTGATGCCAAATGTTTGTCGCATCTTGATAGGAGTACATGCATTCTATGAATTGCATATTATGTGTGATTTTACTTTGGGGGATGTATTGTATGCATATTCCTTGGCGGAGTCATCGGGAAAAAAAGAGAGATAAATTTATCAAGAGACAGAGCCAGCATTTGGTGCTTGGTCTGCCTGAGGCTGATAAGTCCAGATGGAAACATTACTACTTATATATACCCACCGCTTTGTTGGGAACTTCGGGCTTATGAAGATATTCCACCTTGTTGGTCTCGTGTTAGTGAGTGTCTTATGTCCGAATAGTTTTACTTCATACTTGTGTATTTCTATCATATTGTTTTATACTAACTCTTACTTTTCTCATGTTTCTTTGTAGAGACCTTGAAGGACAGCGACTCTCTGTTGCACCGGCAGAGTGAGGAGATTGTGAATTGATTTCTAAACTTTTCGAAGGAAGATCGACATTGCGAGTTCCTCTTGTCGGAGCAAACTCTTTATTCTACCAGCCTTTGGGATAAGAGATATGTCCATCCGCCACCTCGGGAAGATCTAGTTGCGCCTGCTACTCGAGTTGAATGTCAGATTGCATTTTTAGAATATGGCCAAGAGGGGTTTGGTTATAATATTTTGAATTCGAACGTTCCTGCCTGGTTCAGAACACCTTGGACAATATGTACAGTGTTAAACCTAAGAGAGAAAGAGCTACGGCTGTGTCCCGAAAGGATAAGCAAGAAGCTGCTTCGGCTCATTCTGGTGAGAGGGGCAAGTCGATATTGTCGATGCCTTGCCACCTCATTCTCCAATGCAAGGAAGAAAGCGTGTACCCCAGAATGCCGTGTCCGATGTGACTGGGGATTTCATTAAACTATCATTTTATGCCACGGCCAAAGAATTGCCATCTATGACCTCCATAACTGCCTGGCTTGCTTGAGGGTCAGATGGTCCCTCTTGCTGTAATTGCTATAAGATGGCTTGTTTGGCCTTCATGGTCGTCTGGTAGAATGCCCTTGAGTCTTTTTAGTCGCCGTGTATCTCCTTCACTCTCCACTTAGTTGAAAATCTTAAGACTTGGTGATAAGTGGAGGAATTGTCTCCATTTTGTGGAGCTAAATCTGCCTAGTATGACGTTGTAGGCTGAAGAAGAATCGATCACCAAGAACCTAGTGCAGAGATTGACTCCCTCCGTATAGACTAGTAATTCAATTTCTCTTACCGTGTTCTTCTGTTCTCCACTGAATCCGATTAGGAAAGTGGACTTCTTGACTATCTTCGACTCATCAATTGCCATTTCCCTGAGAGCAGAAACAAATAGAACATTGGCAGCTGCCGTTGTCGATTAGTACACGTCTAGTTAAATAATTAGCAATGTAAAGTGAAAATGACAAGTGCATCGTGGGATGGGTTAAGAAGTCTAGTGGACTCAGTAGTAGTGAAGCTGATTGTCTGAGCTGGTAGGGCCACTAAGCTTTTTTCAGCATCGTTAGATTCTATTCTGACAAGTCCAGCTTGTCTGGTGTGCCTCTTGGCCACTGAATGTGTGACTCAGCTTACTTCGGAACCACCAGTGATCACATTGACTATCTGCTCGTGAATTGGTGGTCTTGAAAGAGTAACTTCTCCATGACCATCTTGTTTGTCATTCTCTTGTTGGAGACTTTTGTTTCCTTTGTCTATCAGGAAGTCAATCAGGTGACCTTGCTTCAGCATGTGTGATGCTTCAAGTCTCAGAGCAATGCAATCGTTAGCCCGGTGTCCATGATCAGCATAGAACTCACACCACTTTGACTTGTCTCTTTGGTCTGCCGGTGTTCTCATATTCTCTGGCCATTTGACCTTGTTTCCAAGTCCTTTGAGAGCTAAGACCATCTCGGCTGGCAAGATAGATTAATTGTAGTCTGGTACTTTCGCCCTCTCGCGTGGCTGAGTCACTGAAACTTGGCAATATTCCCTCCTCCGATTTTCTTGTCAGCGAGGCGGAGGTTCTGATCATCTGTCATTGGACCTCCTTCTGATCTGGTATCCTTCCTAGAACTCATATGAGGGGACGATCGGTGATGATTATGCTGGTCTTCCTCCCATTTGATCTGTGCCCATGTTTTGGCAAGTACATCCCTCATTGTCCTACAAGGATACTTGGTGAGGTCCTTGTAGAGATCCTAGTAGGCTAGAAGGCCCTTTCGGAATGCAGTGACTACTGTCTGGGTGTTGCAGTTTGTTATGGATACTTTCTCCTTGTTGAAGCGTCCAATGTTGACTCGGAGAGATTCTCCACGCCGTTGTATCACGGCGTATATGTCTTCTGATATCTTTTCATGTTTCCTGCTACTTACATGTTGCTGCACAAAAATATCAGTTAGTTGAGCAAAACTTGAAATAGAATAATTTGGAAGGTTTGTGTACCACTTAGGGCCGGTCTCGTTAGACTAGACCCAAACCCCTTACACATGCAAGCCTGTCTCAATTCACGAGAAATTACGGCAGTGAACATCCTTTGTTTGTATTGAGCAATGTGATCTGTTGGATCTGTCGTGTCGTCGAATATTTGCATGCTAGAAAAGCTGAACTTAACGGGTATCTCAACCAAAGCAATTTCATCCACAAAAGATGAGTCGGCGTAGTAGTTCTCTGAACTCTTATGAATCAGTGCCGGCACATCGGGGATTCACTGAATCAGGGCCTCCATTTCAGCTAACTTTCGGGCCAAGTCTCATCTCTGAACGCGTGCAGGTCGGTGATGACCGGTAAGGAAAGTTCGTCGGTGAACAGTTGATCTTGAGTGATCTCTCTATGACCAGCTCCAGTCGTTTGTAGGTTAGCATTAGCCGTTGGGACTGTCTGATTGACTACTAGCATGGTGGGCTGAGTACCTCCGTTGGCATTGCTATACCGGGAGTGGTTAAAATGTTTTTGCCATGTTGTTCCTCAGTAGTGATTGTTCCGTCTTGCCTGATGATTCGTCCGCTTCTGGCATCCGTAGTAATTTTTCCTGGTGCATGTGCTTATTCCAAGGCGGGCGACGGTATGTTATTGCATGCATTCAGAAGAGAGCAATCCGGATCAGTTGGGTTATTAATGATGCTACGGTTTCTTACCGAAGATGACGGGTCCATCAGAAGAATGTCAGATCCATCATTATGTGTGGCTGGAGAGTTTCCCAGTGGCTGCGTGGGATTCACTCGAGTCGGGAAGCGAGGAGAGTCGACGGTCTCGATTGGCTCCAAAGCCTCGAGACGGACAAACAGGCTGGCATTCGCCTTTTCTAATTTCTTGCATATTTCTCGCTCTTGATCATTTGTTCAGTGAGAGCCGCAATCTGAGCCACCAAATCTGGATAAGTATTTACGTCAGGTTGGGAGGAATGTTCAGATCTGTCACGTCCGTTAGACATGATTGGCTTTCGAAGGACTCTTCGGTGGTCGTCGATTGACTCAGTTGCTAGGCCCCACAGTGGGTGCCAAATTGTAAGAGAAAGTCCTACTATCCGGAAGACGTGGATGACTGGGCACAAAGCAACCTGTCATAAGTAGCACACGTAAGAGTTCGGCGGAACACCGGTGGAGGGTGTCGGCCGTAGGACCTCCGAAGCTCAAGTCAATTATCGGAATAACCAGAATAATAAGAGAATAATAAAATAAATAACGAATAATAGAGATGTAAATTAATAATGGATTCTCTAATGCACGGTACGTCTGGAAGGTGATAATAGAGAGTAATTAGAGCGTCAAAAGAACAGGTGGTGCCGGCGTAGCCGGTATGACTGCTGGATCCGATAGCCTGAGTGTGAGATAATGAGAGAGAAAAAAGATGAAGGTGGATAGGTCAAGAGATAGAGTAGAGAGCTCAAGTGTGAATGATTGGATGACCTAATCGGACATAGCGACCACCTATTAATATGACGACTTAGTTGATTAGGGTTTACTCCATACCCTAGCCATTGGCCTTATCTGTCCGCCTTCACCTCCTAGATGGTTCCAATTTTCATAGAAAGAAGATTATTTGACTTATTCATCAGCTAGTCGTGCTAACTTATCTGAATATCGTGGTCGGTTATGCCGACGCGTCTGGTTAGGCTATTGGACACCCCCAATCCGAATATGGGCTCTTTAAGTCCAATGATTTTATCGAATTTATATTGGGCCGATGCATCTAGTTCGGCAAGTTAGTTGGGCCAATTAGCAGGCTTTGTAGGAAGACGAATTTTGTCCACTACAACTATCTATAATGACTATTTGTCATTTTTCCTCATATATATATATATATATATATGTATAGCGAAAAATTATAGTTTAATACATCAAATATAGACCATACATTATAAATATCCCTATGATCTAAAATATAATTATAATAAGATATATGAATTATTAAAAATATAAAAAAAAAACTGACCTTAGGTTTCAGTGATGAAAAGTTTATGTGACTCACCGAAAATAAACTTTGTTGTCAAAATAATATTAGGTTGGTAAAAAAATGAAAATTCGAAAATCTTCTCTCATGGCATCCTTGGCAGCGAAAAAAAGATAGAAGACTACCCCGACTACCTAAATAAATTAGGAGGCAAAATTTGGGATAACCAATATAGATAGTGGAAATTAATAGTTGGCCACAAACTTTATTTGTAGAAATTCTGGCCAACTTTTGGAAATTTGGACCAATTTGCCCTTGGAACCACTATTAACCATCCATCCACCTATTTCATTTTTCAGTTTTCAAATTTCAAATTCTCTGTTTCTTCTCTCTCTAAAAATCCTATTTTCTCCATTTCTTCCGTCGTACTTTCATTTTGCCGTCGCCGCCGCCGTCGTACTTTCATTCCGCCGCCGCATCGTCGTACTTCCATCCCTTCCGCCGCACCGCCTTCGTACTTCCAGTCCAGTCCGCCGCGCCGCCTTGAACTTTCACATTCTGCCAGCCATATTCCAGATCTGCCGTCGCACCAGATTCTTCTAGATATACCGCCGCACCAGATTCTTCCAGATCCCGTTGCCTTATTTCACAGCTTTCTCTCCAGAATCCATGGCGTCAAATTCCAGATCTAATGTCCTGGATGGTGTTCGTCTTTGGTCAACCGCATCCTGGTATGCCTTAGCACACCTGGTACGAATGGTCTATATCTGTACCAGGTGTGCCAAGTCCGAGCGCGGTATGCCTTGGCACACTGCAGTACGAAAACGTATTCGTACCGGTGTGTGCCAAGTCGCGACGTTCGATGACGTGAAAAATGCGGGAAGAACACATATGCACGAAGAGGACAACAAGATCGAAAAATATGACAAGAACATGACGACTAGATCTAGAACATGACGAGACTAGATCTAGAAAACTCAATTAAAACTAATACAGTAAAAATACCTCAAATAAATCACTATGGAGATGAAAGCTACGCCGGAGAAGATGACCGGAAAAAGACTATAAGATAAATAATAAACTGTTCGAAAAAGTGTACAAATAAATCAAATCGAAAAGACGACCAAGGAAGAAGACGCGGCGGCGGAGGCAGACGGGAGGGAGTGGCGGTGGAGGAAGGGAGTACAGAGAGAAAGAGACATGAGAGGAGAGAGAAAGTGAGAGTGGAGTGGGTGAAAGAGAGAGTACGGTGAGAGAGAAAGTGAAAGTGAAAAAATCTGTAAAGTGATATGGAGGGCATTTAAGTCCTTATTAAAGTTTTACCACAATTTATTAGAATAAAGTTGGTGGCCAACTATTAATTTCCACTAACTTAATTTGCTAGTCAACATGATTAACTCATAAATTAACTATTGGTATTTAGAAACAATATACATGTGCCACATCAGCATATAAGATGTTGGATGAGGTTAAGTTACAAACGCATCTCTCTCTCTCTCATCCCTTCTCGCTCTATATGTGGTAATCGATTATTCACCTAACACATCTTAAACCTAAGTACTTATTGGTGTTAGGCTAATGCATAATCTATCTTCGTCAATCTGACACATTTATCTCAAATTTATGATTAATTAATTTATCTGATTCATAGAATTAAGATGATGATAGAAATTAATAGAGTGTTGCAATTATTTTTTGTTCTATTTTTTTTACAATAATTACTTTTTATTATTATACTTTGATTTATTCATAGTTTTGAACAAATATTAATGAAGTTGATACAATGCAAAGATTTTTAAAATTTTGATTTAATAATTTTTTAGATTAAATAATTTATTCAAGTATTCATATATTATCAAAAAAATCCAATATTTACGGGCCATTCAAATTTTCAAAATGGTTTGACCAGTCGAAAGAGTGACCCATATGACCTGATAAAGGGATGGATTCGACGTTCGCTCCAGATTTGAAAACATTAGATGCATGAAATTATACATTCTCGTAGTATAGAGAGCATTTAATTCAATAGATGAAAGCATAATAATCAAGATAAATTAATCAAGTATACAAGACGACTGAATGTCAAGTACTGCAACACTAACCAAACTTCATACATTTATGTAAAACTAGATCGTCCGAATTAGGATCCGTGGAAAAATAGTAAAAAAACTAAGGTCATGTATTTGAAAACAACTTTTGAAAGTCATGGAAAAAATGGGACAAAGTTCATGTATTTAAATCAATTAACCCTCAATTTATAAAAGAGCAACCCATTAATTACTCCTACAATTGTTCTCCGGTGCTAAATTCGTTTGCTTCACTCTTCATCTTCGCTTGAATTTTCGTCTTTCTCCTTGGATTGAAGATCCTTGAGAACGATTTCTGGTACCACGAAATTTGCAACCCAATATAAAAATAGGCATGCACCACTGCCATCATAAATAACCACAACTATTATATTAGCATTTACAAGAACGAAAGAACGAATATCAGTGTACGAGTCTCAATCTTCCATCCCAACACAAAAAGGAAAGAAAAGAAAAGAATACGAACCCTATCTTAAGAAGAACAGACAGCTTGCCAGCAGGCGGAGCAATAGTTGCAAGAAAAATCGGAGAAGGTAGCGCCGTGCAGTTTGTGAGAGGCCTTAAAGAGAAGTAGTTACCGTTTTGTTGTAGTGTACGAGGTTTATTGACCGGCCAAACTTTGTGTTTATAAACTGATAGTAGTGGAGATGGAGAGTTGATGCACTTCATTCCTGAATATTTGTCATGAAATTGAAGTAATGTATGCATTTTAATTTGAGGAAGATGCCTTGTAGACCGGTTTGTAATAAACTTACAAATGGCAATACTTGAACAAACAAAATTTAGAATATAAAACAAAAAAGAACTTTATAATTTGAACATGATAAAGAAGATCCATGAAATATTAGAAATATTGTTAAAATTAGAAACCATTATAATCTAAGCTTTTGCAAAAATGCTTAGAATGCAGTCCAAGTTAATAAAATGGAATCCGCACTCATGTAGATCATAATTAATATCATCGTCAAAATCTCCAAGATCAATATCAACAAAAACAACATTAACATCAACATCAGACGGCATTAGAATGATACTCATTGATACGATCAACTCACATTGCTAAAATGGACAACAATAAATCAACAACATAAATAAAATGAATCTCACACCTTAAACTTGAACTTAAAAGTGAAGTCGGTCAATCAAAATCGACTCAAAATCCTTTGCTCACCGCATTTAGTGACATAAAATTGAACAATAATTCATATGGACCTAAATAGACTTCAAATAAATTACAAAGACTTAAAGAGCATCATGTAAAAGCTTTTATGGTCATTCTTAATTTAATAAAACATTTGGCGTTAAACTGAATTTCTGAAAACATTTTGGGCTTCTAGAAATTCTAAAAATATTTTAACATAATCTTGTGTAAATTCTGAAAATGGGCATGGCCTGCTGTTCTCTTTTATTTTATAGTCCAAACTTACTAATTTAAATCATAAGCCCACTATTACTTAATTTAGAAAGCCCAACAAGAACTAATTAAGACAAGGGCCCAAGAAAACTCTCACTCGTCTCTCTCTCTCTCTCTCTCTCTCTCTCTCTTGTTCACCGTCGCATGCAGCTAATCTTCTTATCTTATCTCCTACTTCTATCACCACTTCTCGTCTCTCCCTCAATCGGCCGACAGCTACAGCGAAAGCCGCTGCCGTGAGCCACCGCGGCCCTTTTCTTCCCGGTCAACAGATTCCTTCCCTTCTCCCCCGAGTTATTGTATAGGAGGTTAAAGAAATTATGCAGGAAATTGTGTGTGTGCCGAAAGGGGTGATAAGAATTGGGTTTGACAATAGCTTTCTAGATAAGATTTTTTTATTTAATCTAAGATAGCACAAGGAAATTGATGAAAAATAGCTTAATGTGCTACAAATTAATTTAAACCATATGTTTTTCTGTGACTTTGAAGATTTTTTTTTTTTTAAGCAATAGAAATATCCATAGCACTGCATAATTATAGAATTTGTGTTCTTTGAATCTTACCGTTAAACTTACAGAAGATTATAGGTAGAAATCTGCTGGGATGAGTCTTCGATTCTCGAGAAATGTATGCAGCTTTGCTTTGGTATTATTGGGTTCAAAGATTTGAGAGAAGATGAGATGTGGTTTCTGAGAAAATGAAAAGGATGGGTCCGGAGTTGGTTTTATAGAATATCGGAATACTAATTAATCGGTAATTATCAATGGAGTTAAGCCTTAAAATAGGCTTAATAGCCATTTTGGTAAGACAAGATCACATCTAGCCACACATTTAAATTTTGAAAAAACTAGCTATTTGAACCGGCAGTTCTACAATTTCAAATTGGAACCGCCGGTTCACGCACCGGTCATGATTTTTTTTTTTCCGATTTTTTTGGTCATTTTGATTGTAGTTTAACTTCCTAAATGATACTCCCTCCGTCCACGATAAATTTGCCACAATTTTCTTTTTGGTCCGTTCACAAAAAATTTGCCACATCCATTTATAGTAATAGACCCCACACACCTCACTTACTTTTCCACTCACAACACAATTTAAAACTATATAAAAGTGGGACCCTTATTCCACTCACAATACAATCAACCAACAAATTATTAAAACCCGTGTCATCCACAATGTGGCAAATTTATTGTGGACGGAGGGAGTAGTATAATTTGTTAGAATATAACACAAAACACATTTTGAACCAAAATAACCCATTTTTTTGTTGGAAAAGTCGGTCCATGTTTTTAAACATGTGGAACCAACCCGTTGACCACGGTTACAGCTTCGAGTCGGTTCTGATTCTAACGAGCGAGGTTACTTTTATGCATGAGAATTGCATCAATAAAGAAATAAATAACCTTATTTATTGATTCAATATTTTGTCCAAAATTTATGTACCATTTTAAACATATAAATTTAGAATATGACAAATACATTTACTATATATGAATTTTTTTCATAAAAGAGGGATTACATGTTGGTATACTAGCAATATTGTTGTGTGAAAATGATAAACACAATTTAATACGTTAGTGCAGTAGTCTCAACAACTAATAAACGAAAATACACCAAGATTAATTAGCTTAATAGAGAACGCAAACTATAAATATATGTTGTCTCAATTACATAAAGAATTGTTTACTTTGTAAATTGCCTACCTTGTCTGCTACACGGCTGCACCATTTGTTGTACATTACTACATTAGATAAGTACTCTTTTTCTATTCCATGTTTTTTCATTTGTGTTGGGTTTGTGTTAAAATTAAAAGGAGTTTTGTTTTGTCCCACATCGATTTTAGATCAAAGGGTAGGAGCTTCATAATGCTATTTAAGAAGCCTATGTGTCTTTAATGTAAGTGCACCAAGTTATACACTTTACTCTTGTATTTGACTCTAGGTAAAATTTCTTGTCTCTGGTTGTGAGAAAATGTGAGAGTTACTCAAACACTTGTAATAGTGTAGGGGTGTCAAGTTTATATTGGTTTGGTGGGGTCGTGGTTTTTTCTCTGGTTTTAGAGTTTTCACGTTAAATTCTTGTGTTGTTGATTGTTCTTGTTGGGAAAATTCTAGAGTTTTGATTCGATTCCAAAACCCAACTGTTCTCCAACCTAGTAGATGAATGTACTAAGTTAAGCTTACCAGCTCGCTTGTTTGAGCCTTAGATTTTCTAAGTTTACAAGTAAAGAAGCTGAAGACGAAAGAAGACCCAGCTGAGTAATCAGCTGGATCCAAAAGTCAGCTGAAAGGTTTCTTAGCTGAACAGAGTTCAAAGACTGAGCTGAGTCAGACTGACTCTCAAGAAAAGAAGAGTGGATCCAGCCAAGGAGATCCAACGAAGCAGAATAAATTGAGCTGACTCAAGTCTAAGAGAGTCAGCTGAGCAGACAAAAAGGGAACTAACTCTGAAGTCGTCACTTCAAGTCAGTTTACCCAATCCAGCTCTAAATTCAAAAACCAGCTCAAAAGATAGAAATCCCGGTGTCAGAGGAAGTCAATATACCTCGACCAATGAGGGATCGACATCTCAGCATCCTAGAAAGGCGAACCTAGGATCTGACACAGTGATGAAGACAGGTGAAGATACGCTCAACGGCAGATCGACAGATCAGAGAGTAGGTAAGATTCAAACGGCTCCTCCAACGGCTAGATTTGAATCTCTACCTATAAATACCAGTCATCAACCTCAGAATCATACACGAAAAACTCTCTACAAGCTTTCAACCTCTCTGAATCTCTCAAGTTTTAAAAAGCTCTCCAGCAGTTATCTAATTCTTTGAAGAACACTTAAATTCTTAAGTGTTTACTTTCAGAAACTGCTTTAGTTTTTCGTCTGATCAATAGGCAGAAATCTTAGTAAATCCAAAGCCTAGATTTGAACGAGTTCATCTTCCAAAGTTCTTCATTGTAAGAACTCGTTCAAAGTTGGAAACCAAAACCCTCCTTTACCCAGAAAAGGTTAGGTCAAGGTTACGCCCTCTCGAAGCGCGAAATTCGAGTGTAAGGTATTTCAGTACCCGAAAACTGAAAAGAGATAGGCTTCTACAGTGCCAGTAAATTGTTAGAACACAGCTCGAGGTAGAGCTGCGAAGTTGCTTGGTACTCGTAAACCAAGTGATTATCCTTAGTGGATTTACCAGCTAAAAACTGGTCGTGGACGTAGGAGTTCTCTCTCCGAACCACGTTAAAATTCCGTGTTCTTTATTGCTTTATTCAGTATTTGCATTTTATATATTTAAAGAACTAACTGCATTTGCACAGCACAAGTTTTCAAAGCTTAAGTTCTCTGGCTGTGTGACCCAGCCAGCTGCATTTGTTTTCAACCTGCTTAACTGAAAACTGAAACTAAGTTTTTCTGAGATTTTGTAAAGGGAACGAGCTAAGTTTTTCTTTCCACCACTTTCCGCACAACCAGCTGATCACCTTCTTTAGAAGTCAACTGAACTCATAACTGAGCTCTCACTCAACTCTGTTTTAATTTGTCAATCGTTTTCAAAAATCCCTCTTCGGTGTATTCACCCCCCTCTACACTGAAGACCTCATTCCGGGACCATCAATTGGTATCAGAGCAGTGGTTCAAACGACCTCTGTTTCTGAATCAAGAGATTTGTCTTGAAACTCTATGTCAGTGGTCAACTGAACAGATCCGTTTTTCAGAAAAACTCATACTAGTGCATCCTGTACATCTCTTCATGGATTCTTATCTTAACAGGAATCTTCCCACCTTCTCAGTTGATGATTATGCAATCTGGAAATTCAGATTGAAAAGCTTCCTGTGTGCGCATCATGACATGATGTGGGACGTCATTACAGACGGACCCATCCTCATTTATAAGCAAGGAAATGAACTCGTACCGGCTCATGATGGAGGACAAGATCTCAACCGTTCATCAAAATAGACGGTTGATATATATATAACAAAGATATGCAAATCGTCGCCATAGTTTCTTTCTTATCTCTGAAATTTTTTTGTTATAACAAGTTCTTGCTTATCTTTCTGCAAAACTCCTTTCCCTTGTATCTTCTAACTCTTTAATATAGAAACAAAAGATCATGGCACCAAAGAAGATAACACCAGGAGCGAACCTGTCTGAGAATCTCATGTCAAAGCTTCACTTTGAGAGTTGCTTAACTCTCAAGAATTACAAGAACTTAGAGTTCCAGGAGGTGCTGGATCTCATCGAGAAAGCCGGTCTACTGCAATGGGCGACTGCAAGACCGAAGAACATCTTCCGCCGGGAAGTGGAAGAATTCTTCATGGAGATGACAAACAGAGATGAACGTCTCCGCTCCAACATCACTCTACATCTCAAGGAAAAAACAGGGCATACAACTCCTTGGGATGTCGACATCAACATCAACCGGATGTTGAGCAAGCTGTTCGGCCTAAAGACTCTTGGGGACCGCTCCCCAGACAACTACACCAGAGAAGAAATCCAGGCCGAACTGGACCAGATGCTGTTCAAACCGGAACCTTATAGGGCGAGCATGTCCAAGCTTCTGCTCAAGCCTAAATTCAGACTACTTCTGGATGTCACCCAGAAGTGCATCCTCAGTATCGCTGGATCTCAAGGAGAGATCAGCATACCCAAGCTGAAGCCAATGATAGCCATCCTCAGGAATGATCCTGTGGATTGGTTCTCCTTCTTCATGGAAAAGTTGGAGAAAGAGTAGAAAAAGATCCACTTTGAAGATGACAGCTTTACTCGATACAGCTGTAGGGAGACAATCTATCTATGCACCAAGATGGCGTGCATAATAGAACACTACTCCACTGGACGGCAAATCAAGTGGCACGACACAGAAGAGTTTCATGTGTCCAAAATTCTTTTTGAAAAGCAGAGTCAGCTCTCTGACTTGTTGAAGAAAGCAGCCCCTGAAGGGAAGAAGAAGATGCAGGAGACAAAGCAGCAGACTGCCTCTCCCTCTCAAGCAGAAAAAAGGAAGCAGCCGGAGGAATCTCAGCCAGCTGTATCTCCTCCTGCCAAAAAGAAGCTTAAATTCAAGGCAGCCAGCAAGCCATCTGAGGAGATAGCAGAGAATCAAGCTGATAAGCCAGCTGGATCTGAATCCACTCCCACAGCCTCTCCTGTCCCCCACCCTGACCCGGAGGATGCTATTCCCCTTTGCCAAATGCTTCAAGCATCATCACAACCCGCTCCAGCTGATCTCACATCAGCTGGAACTCCTCAACAACACTCTCTTCTCCTTCCTCCTCAACAACACTCTCTTCTCCTTCCTCTTCATCCTCAGGTACCACACCCAGCGTCCTCTCCTACTTCTTCAGTACCTGAAACCATCCAATTCTCAGCACCCAGCTCACCTAAAGAGCCCCATCCAGCTGACGATCCTTTGCAGTTGGATGATGAAAACCAATCTGAACCATCTAGCCCCACTTCCTCTGAGGAAATCGAAATCCTCAGTCCCAGAGCCGTTGCACGTGCTGCCACTATCATGAGGTTCGAGGACCTCAGGCTTCAAGGAATAAAGAGCGCACTGCAACAATTTCCGTCTCTTGCTTCTCTACCCGCCGCATTAGTCGCCGTCAGCGACTTCAAATTTTATCTAGCTACCAAGATGTCTACTTGGTACGCAAATGAAGAACTTGTGGAGTTCTACACTTTTGATAAGCTCAAAGCCGAAGAAGCAGCTCTGCAAGAGATATTTGGATTTGGAAGTCTTCAGGATGCTTTTGAGCATCAAGACGAGCTGATCCAAATCCTCATCCAAAAGGTTGAACAGGATGAAGTACCACCGTCTGAGGAGGTCATCTCAAGAGCCACCTCTTACCTACACAATCTCAGCTGGATTGTTCCAGTTGAGACTGCCAAGGAAGCTGTCCCTGCCAACACAACTGAGGCAATAATGATTGACGAAGGGCCAACTAATGCAACAGTTGAGCCTACCGAAGCTACCCCACAAAGTCCAGATACCGAGGACACTCGCTCAGTGGTCGAGATCGAGGCAGTAAAACCCAGCCAAGTCGAATCCGGGACCCAGACGGATCCTAATGTGCTTTCTGATGCAATGAAGGACGAGATCGCCAAACATGTTGAGGAAATCCTATTCCAGGATAGACTCAAATCAAATGTTGACAACCTTCTGTGCATCACAGCTGTAGAATGGCAAGTTCATTGCAATGGACAGTCCATTGATGAAGTTCACAGATTTGTCCAGAATCTACAGGAAAGCACCAGTCAAGATCTCAAGCAATCTCTCGTTTCTCAACGAATTGATCAGACAAATCATCTAGAGAAGAGAGTCCCTAAGATCATCTCAGACCTCCAAGCTCCACTGGAAAGCAGTGTCAACAACTTATCCAGCCAGCTGGAAGCTCTCCAACAGAACTGATATTCACCAGTTGTTCAATCTACAAGGAGCTGGACAATCAGTTCAAAGCTGGAAGCAACAGCACAACACAGCTCAATCTCGTCACAGCAGACAACTCAGCCAAGATTGCTGATATTGACAAAGCCCTGGCCCAACTGAATGAGACAGTTGTCAACCTCTCCTCCGCTCTTGTTGATAATGCCAAAAAGGGGGAAGGTAATGACAAGAGAAAAACATCAAGGACGGGCAAAGGGAAAGCTGTAGCTGAAGACGAAATCCAAGTGATACAGTATGAGATTGATGAAGTTGTTGCTGAGCTTGATGCAGAAGAACCAGCTGGACGGAAAGGAAAATGGAGCAAAATGATCGTCCCTCTTGCCAAAGCTAGTGGAGCCACGCCAGAACAGTTCAATGATACTCAATGGCTCTGCAACTTTGTGAATCAACAAAAGCAAGAGATGAAAAGCTTTCAAGAGCAGCAAAAGAAGAAAGAAAGTTTGCTCAATGCCGAAGAAAAGAAGCAGAAGAAGAAAAGAGCAAACATAAGAGCAGCAAAGAAAAAGTCTCAGATGCCAATGAACTGGAGAAGAACAGATGAATGGATCCCAGAAGAGTTAAACGACGACTGGAAACATACAAAATTTGAGTTCATTGAAGATTACTACTATATGGGAGCTTACCCTAATACGCCCCCAGATGTTGCTTTCAAGATGCATCTCAATGAGCTTTTTCATCAAGATAGGATGACTGCGAAAGCATTCTTCAATACTGCAAGTACCGCAAAGATCCAATTCACTGCTCCCCAGTTGTATCATCTCCAGCCTCCGCTGATACCTGGAACTCATCTTTCTGACAAATAGAAAATTATCGCAGAAGTAAATAGATGGGCAATCAGGAGAAAAATTTCCAAGGTAAACAACGAAGAAGAATACAGGAAGCTGGAACAGATGATATTCAACCGGTACAGGTTAAGAACAGATGAGCAGCTGGAAGAAGATAGATTGAAGAATCAGCAGCAGCAGCAGAAATGAAGACCCAACCAACTGGGATTTAATTTTGTTTTTTTTTTCAGTTTGTTAATCCTGTAATTCTTGTAATCATCATTGTGGATTAATAAAACTGAAATGTTTTTGCTCTCAAGCTCACCCTGATGACAATAACTCTTTGTCCAGGCACTGAACTCTGAATTTAATCTTCTGCGGAAATTTTCTTATCTTTTTTTTTAACCCACTTTCTCATTTAGGGGGAAGTAGGTTGTTTTTCTCAGTTAGGTTTTGGCATCATCAAAAAGGGGGAAATTGGTATCAGAGCACAAGTCTATTTTTCTCAGTTAGGTCTTGTCTATTTTTCGTTTTCCCTTAGTTATAATATGGACGTGATTTCCTAACAACTGGTATCAGAACCCGGTTTTGTTCGGGGAGAGGTTCAAGAATCTTTTGTCTGGCGGCTATTCAACTAGGGATGGAGAACTGAGATGTCAAGGTCAAGTTCAGTGAAGTTTGATGTGGAGAGATTTGATGGAAGAATCAACTTTAGCTTGCGGCAAGTGCAAGTTAAGGATGTATTGATACAATCTGGTTTACACAAGGCTTTGAGAGGAAGACCAGCTTCGACCAAAGGAAAGGACGCCGAAGGTTCTGAAGATTGGGAGGATCTGGATCTGAGGGCTGCAAGCACAATACGTCTGTGTTTAGCCAAGAATATTCTTGCAAATATATATACATGGGATTTTGAGCGCCAAGGAGTTGTGGGAAAAGCTGGAGGCTTTGTACCAAGCAAAGGGCATTTCGAATCGGTTGTACTTGAAGGAACAATTTCACACCTTGAGGATGGATGAAAGTATGAAAATTTCAGATCATTTGAGTACTCTTAATGGTATTATTTTTTAACTAGAAGCAATTGGAGCAAAAATTGAAGATGAGGATAAGACGTTAAGACTCATCTTGTCTCTTCTGCATTCTTACGAGCACATGAAACCAATCTTGATGTATGGAAAGGAAACTTTAGTATTTACTGAAGTCACAGGAAAACTTCTTTCTGAAGAGAGAAGGCTAACGAGTGAAGGACTAACTTCAACAAAAAATTCAGCAATGGTGGCATTTAACAAAGAAAGGAAGAAGGATTCCAAGGATGGTGTTTGTTGGAAGTACGGGAAACCTGGGCATATCAAGCGATATTGTTGAGGTGGAGCGGTTGCGGCAAATAGCTCTGAGGAAGTTGCTAACATTGTGATAGAAGATGATGTCCTTTGATTATTGTTGATGACATGAACATCCTTATGGCATGTCTAACTGCCATAGACAATGATGTGATGATGTTGGTTGGATCACATGTGTATTGGTTTGGCATGGATGCAAGGTGTGTGGTGAAAATTATGTCAAAGGCTGAAGGACTTCTAGGAGGGCCAAAAGTTAGGAGTTGCACCATAAATTTCAGCAGTTTTTTTGACATGTACTGAAGGAAATTCTTAGAATGGTTGATTCTAAGTGTTCTACTCATATGGTGGAGTAGGTTTATGGTTCTTTGGGTTAAGAATCATGATTGTCGGTAAAGACAATGAAGTGTTTCTTTTATTTTAACAAGTTGGAGATTGTTAAGCTTGTGTTAAAATAAAAGGAGTTTTGTTTTGTCCCACATCGGTTTTATGATCAAAGGGTAGGAGCTTCCTAATGCTATTTAAGAAGCCTATGTGTCTTTGATGTAAATGCATCAAGTTATACACTTTAGTCTTGTGTTTGGCTCTAGATAAAATTCCTTGTCTCGGGTTGTGAGAAAAGGTGAGAATTATTCAAAGACTTGTAATAGTGTAGGGGTGTCAAGTTTATATTTGGTTTCGTGCAGGGGTAGTGGTTTTTTCTCTGGTTTTGGAATTTCCACGTTAAATTCTTGTGTTGTTGATTATTCTTATTTTTCTATCTTATTTCTTGTCTATTTTTCATTTTCCCTTAGTTGTAATATGGACGTGATTTTAACGAGACTCAACCCTTGAGTTATTAGCCTGTGATTTCTAAAAGTTTAGGATTTGATCACTCTTTTTGTTTTCTTTAATAATAGAACTTTATTTCTCTATTCATCTATTATTATTATTAAAACGATTACTGATTCAAGTCTTTTCCTTAATTCGAGGTCTTACGTGGCACATCCTCCATCCATTATTCTTATTTATCTTAAATCCTTATTTTGTGCACTTTTAGTTCACATATTCTATTATATTTAATATAAATTTTCTATCCCACATTGATTTTCAATAAAACTCTACTCTTGGAGAACCTATATAAATACTCATATTTAACTATTCAAGAACAATGTGTATTTTTGCATACCCCAATTATTTAGCACAACCAATTTAATTTGACCAATTAATTAGTTGGTCAAATAAATAGTTTTATTTTTATTCGAAGATTTAATTTGACTAATTATTAAATTATCAATATTAATTTGTTTAATTTAACAAATCATTAATTAAGTACGTAAATTGAAGAAAGTATATAATTGAAGCCCTATAACATCAAGATTAAGCGCCATCAATTAAGATATAGTATACAGTATATGAAAGAAATATAGTTTTATCAAATTCGAACACATATAAATAACATTGATCAACCTCCCTTCTAATTTCGTGCGGCACACATTATTATTTATCGATTAATATCATATACAAATATGTAATGGCACCGTGCAATGTATCTATATATTTACTTCAATTTATTCATTAATTTTTAATGCACCATATTGATTCTATATGAATTATATATTCCTATTTTTTTTTAAATCTTGAATCCCACGTCGAATTTTTAGTAGTCATTACCAACATAAGAACTTATAAAAGTGAATTAGGCATAATGTATCTTCTCCAAACCAAAATAGCTTCTTTTTAAATTTGGTTAAATAATATTCTATTTTGGCCAAATAAATAATTTCTTTAATATAATTGATTATTTTCATTGCAACTTTTATTTGGCGTTCTTTTTTCAAATTCAAAATGTTGAAACGTATCCAATAATTGGATACAAATACATGTGAATAATTTACATAACAATAAATTTTAGGTTTTTGTCCCAATAAAAGTTTTTTTCTTTGAAGGAAAAAAAATAAGAAAAAAAATTCCCATATGAAAGAAATTAAATTCCGTTTTTTTAGTCTCTAGGTAGACTTTGGATTGTTATCCTATAAACAATTAGTTTACTATGCATTTTTTTATATTTATATATTCATGTTTTAATTATAATTTTTTGTTCTTTTTTCTATTTATAATAAATATATATTCAGTAGTTTTTTATGTTATTGGATATCATCCAACGGGTTTGAGACGAGTATATAGTAAAGTTATTATTTTAATTGGGTTTAGGATGGGAATAAATAGAGAAATTCCGAACGATTTTGAGTTTGGAAAACGATTAATGGATGAGTACTGACCCATTGTCATTTCTAATTATAGTTTTGAATACGAGAAGTAAATTATTTTAAGTTAGACTATAATTGGCGCTAATAATAAAATATTAAATACTTTTTAATTAACAAATAAAATTTGAAAAACAAATAAATATTTTAAGATACAAATAGAAATTTTTAAACAAAAATCCTTACAAAAAAACCACTGTGGAATTTTCTCAATTGTCTATTCCTATTTTTCGAACGTCTTTGATCCCACGTTGAAAATTCAAACTTAAGCATTGATAGACAAACTGAATATAAAAGAAGAACTCTGAGATGGAATTAAACAACACTTCTCGACCTGTTGGGTATGTAGCATGAGCAAACCTGAAGAATTGTAGTACACATTAATTACTATTTTTTTAAATACTCTCTTCGTTCCATTCATTTTGTCTACATTTCCTTAAATGGACGTTCCACTCAATTTGTCTACTTCCCAATAAGGAAAGAATTTATCATTCAACATGTAATACCCTGGTATTTTTAATCTCGTGATAAATAAAATCTTATTAATTAAGTAAAGCTTTTGCATTCTTAAGACGTTTAAAACCAAGTATAAAAAAAAATTGTCAAGGTCCTTCTCAAAAATTAATTATCATCCAGTATTAAACAGTCTTAATTCTTAATATCGTTTAATATCCTCGACAATCGATAAAATTGAAAAGTCTAAAAATGAACCTAGTTATCATTAGATATTTTATTTTAATTAAGTTTAGCATAGTTTAAAATCGAGATAGAGATCTAGAAGGAATCTCTAAACTCTTTTGAACTAAGACTTAGTTAAATGCAAAGTCCTAGAACTTGATTTTAATCAAGTCCGTTAATCGTTTTTTATTTTTGACTCAATTGTTTCGCTAAAGCTTAATTGTTCGCGAAAAAAAAGAGGAAGTCGCAATTAGAAGAAAGGTGAAGCACAAGGGTGAGAAATTAAGACATGAAGGAGAAGCAAAACGGTTTGTTCTGTAAGAATATCAGGTGGGCTTTCTTATTATACAAATAACTTGAGCTTTATTTTATTCTTGAAATGTTTTAAAAGTATGTTTTGAAATGATTATCATGCATAAATGATTTTATGGATTCTCTTGAGCCTATCTGTGTTGGTTCGCCAACTTATTAAATCGATCGGATTCTGAGTTAACCAAAAGGGTGCTTTCCAGAATTAGTGTACACAGTTTTCGAGGTTGTGAGCCCCAAAGGTTGGGCCGATCTCGGTGAGTGACGTTCGCGGAAGGTGGCCACGTTCCCCGACGTTGAACAAATATGGTGATTGATGATGTTATGAGATCTCAAGTATGAAAGTGATTTAGTAAGCACAGGTTTTTCAGAAAAACCCTTGTGTGTTACTGTTGCAAATGCATGATAAATCTATAAAAGTATTTATATGTTTTGGCATGTGTTCACTGAGTACGTTGTACTCAACCCTGCATGTATTTCTAAATGTGCAGGTTGAGCAGAGACGTGACGTTGGGTGTTGAGCAAGAGTTTTTTTTTTGTCCAACATGTTTATGACAAGCCTCGACTTCATATCTTCACATGTGAAGTCAATCTACGTCATTTCCGCTGCAATCACTCGAATATTCTAATGTCCAGTTAAGTATAATTAGTTTTCGAATACTTGAACCCTTTCAGCTTAGTTTGTTTCTTTCGAACCGTTCCTCGTGATTATTTCTCTTATATTAATCCAAGTATTCTACTACTTTTATTCACGGATAATCATGTCTTCTCTTTGTTTTATTCGTTAATTCCCTTTCTTCCCCGCTTCTTAATTCCCACCCCTAGTCACGCCCCGGCTGTGTTGTCCTTAGGGATTTGGGGCTGTGACACAACACCAATAAAAAGTAGTGGAACCTACCCATTTTCTATCTTTTTACCTTTATCCTTAAATAAGTAGACAAAATGAGCGAAAATGAGGGAGTACAATTTATGAAAATCAAATTGTTTTAGGTTTCTTAAATCTTGTAACAAGAATCTTGAAAAACTACAAAATAGATAGACATGAGTGAATAAAATTCTAAACGGGTTCCAATTAAAAAATTAATTGTCGCAATACAATAACTTCACAATAAAATATTAGATTATTTTTTAAATTTTCACTTATCAACTACCACGACATAATGTGATTCTCCGTCGAATTTCGACGGACTATAAACTAGTTTAATTAATTGAGCTATGTTGGTACCAAAATTTAAAGATAGGTAGTCAAACTTTGTATATGATAATTAATAATATCTTATTTTATATTCGAACATGTATTATCTCAAATTATATTAAGTTAAATATAACATAATTAATAATTTAAGATCTTGTATATTGATCATTTATTACGAATGACGTTTTCTTTGACCAAATGAATTGTACCAATTGTGTCGACGCAGTGGAGTACAGTTCCTTAGTAGAGATTTAGAGGCACCAAGGTGTAGTGCACATCCAAAATGCTTGTGCACTATACCTTGGTGTCTCTAAGTCTTTACTCAGTTCGTTTGAAATATCAAACGAATAAAACATGATTAGGATAAGAATGACAAAGTATATATTGTTCCAAGTCGATTCCATTGGTGATGAATGGCACTTGGGATTTTCTGTTCCCAACTTTGGTGTTACACTTTCTCTCACAATTTATATTTAATGAGGTTTTTGTTATTTTTTTCTTCAATTCCAATCTATAACGTTTTAGTATAATTTTACAATTATTAACTAGGGTTCATCAATTCGAATAGGGTTTATATATATTCTTTTATATTTAATTTGTATTTTTTAATTTTTAATTGATTATTAGGGTTTATTATTCCAAAACTAGGGTATATAATTTATTTAAATTCTAATTTTTTTTTGTAACAAATGATAATTAAGGTTCACTATATATTTTATTTTAAATAAAACTTTTTAAAATAATGAAATTAATAGTGAGACACAAGTTGGGGACATAGAATCTCATCCGATATTAATAAGGCTCGGCCTATGCCTATGTGGAATGGACTTGTAGTTCGCTAGTTTCTAGGTTCTTAATTTCTTTCTTTTCTTTTTAATAAAATCTCATTTAACTCTTGAGACACATGATTATCACACATACGTAGACTAGAGATCTAGTTTCCTTTATTCATTTACAACCAATATGGATAGAGAGAGAGATAAACGAGGACCTACAGTTTCTCGAGCAAGTTGCAGATCAAAAGTCTTCAATGATAAGTAAGACTTGAAGAACTCAGCCAACCATATATAAGAAATATATATACAAGTACGGAGTTTATACGGTGCATATCGAAAGTAGCTACTGCAAATTTACATAATATCAAAAGAATATATATATATATATAATTTAGGGAGATCATCCATGCAGCTTCGCTTTTCCGTTCGTATCCTTTTTCTCAACATTATAATAATTATATGAACCCTAATAACTATTTCTACTAAAATTTGAAATTTAAAAATCCATATACCATAATTGCGGAATAATCAATGTTAATAATTGTTTATTAACTTAAAATTAAAATTAAAATTAAATACTACTTGCATACCCTGACTGAATAAAAATGAGAAAAAAACCTAAAAAAAATAAAAAATAAAAATAGGATACAAGTGTCACATGCACTTGAGATCCTATATTCCACGTACAATTGGTGTCTCACCCTTGTTCTATTAGTATAATTAATTAATTTTACGTTTTAGTATAATTTTATAATTATTAAGTAGGTTCATTAATCCGATTAGAGTTTATATTTATTTTTTTATATTTGATTTACATATTTTGAATTTTTAATAAATTATTATGATTGATTATTTCAAAATTAGCCAATTAAGTTCCAATTTTTTGTGATAGATGTTAATTAAGATTTACTATATAATACCAAAATTTTAATTTTAAATCAATATTAATAAAATATTGAAATTAATAGTGAGACACGGAAAATATGAGACACAATTATGGACTAGAGAATCTCATCAGCAAAAAGTAGGGTATAAGATTACAACTACTGTAACATCAAAAACAAATACTCCCTCCGCACGCCCACGATAAGTGTAGCACAATTTTCTTTTGCGTACGTCCACGATAAGCGTAACACTTTTCATTTTGGGAAATGAACCCACCGACTACTCATATTTTAAACATCACAACAATTCATTATGGTGGGTCCCTTTCTCCACTCAAAATCTTTCTACCAACCATTTTTTAAAATCCGTGCTGAACCCAAAGTGTTACACTTATCGTGAACGGAGGGAATAGTTAAGTGCATTAATTAGCATTTCCCAAGCGGTTTATGGATGAGAATATGAACCCATTTATGATATACGATCTCTTCTCTACGATGGCCCCGCAACTCAATAATTCATGCATTTTTCTCCTCCTATATATTCCTCATTTTTGCAGTTGTCACTTCTCACCATCATCATCAACAATCAAGATTATTAATTTGTAATATCACATTTAATTACAACATGGCTTCCAAACTTGTTCTCGTTTTCTTTCTCAGTGCTCTTGTTTGCTGCACCGCCACCGCACGTAGGCTTGCTGGCTCCGAGGATTCTTTCCATGACGAAAAGTCATTCTTTCCTCGACCCGGGTTCGGCGGAGGAGGTGGTTACGGCGGTGGCGGCGGTGGAGGTCTAGGTGGAGGTGGAGGTGCAGGCGCAGGTGGCGGCTTCGGTGGAGGTGCAGGTGCAGGCGGAGGCGGCGGCCTTGGAGGTGGCGGAGGGTTCGGAGGAGGTGGAGGAGGAGGACTAGGTGGTGGTTCTGGATTTGGTGGAGGATCTGGTGGCGGCTTTGGTGGAGGGTCTGGAATCGGTGGGGGTTCTGGCGGAGGAGGGGGTTTCGGAGGTGGCGGCGGAGGTGGTTTGGGTGGAGGTGCAGGCGGTGGCTATGGTGGAGGAGCTGGTGGAGGTATTGGCGGAGGTGGATTCCCGTGAAAACCTCATAATTGAAGATTCCACTTTCTAAATCTTATGTAATGAGTTATGAGTAATTGAGTATTAGTTTGTGTGTGAAAGTAATATTTTCAGTTGCATGTGTTCACGAGCAAGCAAGTGCTATTTTAGTGTGTAATATGTATCTCAATATATTATGAATACAAGCTAGAGATACTTCAAGTATATATATTTTCTAAAACAAAAATTATAAAAATTAGGGTTAATTGCTGGAAAAATTGCGACTTTTGGTCAAATTCTAGATTTTCCCCTCACTTTCTAATTTTGCGAAGAAATTCTCACCTTTCAATGTTTCTGATTTCTCCCCCGGCGAACATTTTCCGATCAAAATATATTATGCGCGCCACGCTTAAAAAGGACGTTGTGCCCAATTTATTGTCCTTTTCAGGCATGCTATCGATCAAAATAATGTGATTTGTTAATTTCAATTGATCGTAAATATTCTCCGGGGGAAAAATCATAAACATTAAAAGGTGAGGAATTTCTTCGCAAAATTAGAAAGTAAGGGGAAAAATCAGAATTTGACCAAAAGTCGGGATGTTTCTGGCAATTAACCCTAAAAATTATATATATGTCCTAATTTTGGAATAATGAATCCTAATAATCAATTAAAAATTAAAAAATGAAAATTAAATATAAAAAAATATTATAAACCCTATTCGGATATATTGATGAATCTTATTTAATAATTGAAAAGTCATACTAAAACATTATAGATTGGAATCGAAGAAAAAAATGACAAAAATCTAATTAAATATGGATCGTGGGACAAAGTGAGATACTAAAGTTGGGAACAGAGTATCCCAAATGCATTAAAAATTTAAAACCCTTACAGCAAAAACCCAAAGGGAAAAACCGGTACGAGAAAAAGAGTAGTTGTCGAATAAGAAATCCAAACAAATGAGTGACAATAAATATGTCCTCTTTAAGAAGCGAAACAATATATGGGTGAGGCCCAAGACCACCACCCTAGAGGTGGCCAAAAAAATCGAAACCGCCGGAATCGAAACCGAACCGACGGTTCCGGTTCGGACCGAGAATCGCATCGACGGCGGTTCGGTTCCGGTTCCAAAATTGTGGAACCGAGAACCGCCGGTTTCGGTTCGGTTTCGGTTTCGAACTGCCGGTAATACCTCCTATTTTTTATTTTTTTACGTTTTTATCTATATTTTTGTTACAATTCATATTTATTTTACCTAAATATTATGTTAGAATGCCCAAAATTATAATTAAACAAGAAAAAGTAGCAAAAAAATGAAAAAAATTTGAACCTCAAAACACGCGGTTCCGGTTTGGAACCGTCGGAACCGAATCGAACCGAAGGAAACCGAAGTGGTCGGTGGTTCGGTTCTGATTCCCTTGGGATGGAACCTAGAACCGTCGGTTCGGTTCCGATTCCGGAACAGAACCGAACCGCGGCCACCTATACACCACCCGTCCTCACACTACAACAAAAAATAGTTTTCCAGACACCAAAAAGTGCCCCAATATGTGCTCTATTGAGGCACTTCTTATTTTCGGGGCACTTGGTACATGTGCCTCCAAGTATCGTGTCCCAATAGAGTTAGAGACACTTTTTAAGTGTCTCCATATCAATAGCTTTCCAGACATTATAATATGTCCCGAGATTGATTTCTCGAGGCACATATAAATGCCCTTTAAAAGGATTAAAATATATTGATAAGTTTATAAGGGTATTTATTTGTGCCTTTAAATAAAATATTGGGACACTTATTTATGCCTTTTAGACAAGTGTCGGGACACAAAAAGTATGACCTCAAAATTTATTTAAATGCCCCCAAATAAATATTTAGGGACACTTAATTGTGCCCTAATTATGAGAGATATATGCCTCGTAATCATATATTTTGATGATTATACTATATATATACAAATAAAATAATATGTTCTTTGTATATCAATAAATAATATCACTCATGTAACAAAATTACATTTGCAATTTGTATTGAACGTAATTTACTTTAAATTTGTAATGTGATCAACAATTCAAATTACAACTCCACATAAATCTCATGACCCTATACACAAGAAAAACTAAATAGTCATAGAGATTCTTCTACAGAATACGAAATGAAAAAACAACACCACATCTAAATTACAAAGGATCCCTTGAGGTTGAGTGATGATCTTGTAACAAATTCTTGCATCAATTTTCTTCTTTATTCAAGATAATCTGCATATTGGATAGAGAGAAGTTTACACTAACACAAAATAAACAAGTGACAATACAATAAACGAGTTCAAATGATGAAAAATTAGACAATAAGGTTGTGCACAACAACAAATTACAACAAATATGAGATTTTACAATAGAACACAAGTTTATGAATAGAAGTTCAAATTTTCTTTGACTTCACACAAATATCTTGTTCATTTATACTCTACATGGATTGAACCATAAACCAAATAATACATGATGTAATATAGAAAGAAGAAAAAGGAACAAGGTAAAGGAGGATAAGGGAAAAGATATATACTGACATGGCACTTAAAAACAAATCTGTTTGACTTAACTCTTTAAGTATAATAGTTGATGTGTCATCCTGCAGAAAATAGAACAATTATCAGGATGAGATAATGAATATGAATCATAGGAGCAGCAGAAACTTCAGCTTCAGCATTATTCTAATCTGATAACTAAGTTAAAAGTGAAGACATTTCTCACTTAGAGATGGATTACCGAAAAAGAAAGTAAAACTTACTTTAAAATCAAAGACAAATGGATCATGTTCAAAGTTTACAATAACTGAAAAAACAATACGACCAAAATTCAACAAAAAAAAGTAAGTGGTTTTATTAGTTCATAAGTTGCAAGGAAAAAAAGAAGACAATACGATACACCCTTTTCATTTCAGCCATGGACAATGTAATACCCCGCTTTTTCATAACTAATCTTAGTAAATAATTAAGATAATTATTTAGAATAATTAAAATGCGAGAACTTATAAAGAAAATAAGTTCATGCAATTAAAATTTTTCGGCAGTACTAATTTGCCGAATTCAAAGTTTCTAAGATTTATTCTCATTCCGGTTAATCCGAAATGAGATAATGAAGGTATCTATGATTACGTGCTTATATATTTGATATTATCTGAGAAGTATGTGTTAGTTTTGAAGATTTGATTTCTCCAGAGATCGTAAAATTTCTCCAGCAAATTATTTTAGTTACGGATTTTATTTCCCAAAATTTCTTGAGAAAGCTTATATTAGGGTTTGAGAAACCCTAATAATATTTATAAGTTTGAAAACTTTTTAATTAAAGCTGTGATGATTGTTTATTGGATGTTTGATTAATTAATTAGAGAATTAATTAATCAATTAAAGTAAGATTTATATATGCTTAATGTTTAATAAATTAATTAAGCTAATTTATGAAGCATAATTTTCCTAGGAAATAAAGCTTGTCTTATAAGCTTTATTTTTAATTTCTAATTAATTTAATCTAACAATATCTAAGAGAATAAATTATAAGATATTGTTAGTATTAAATTTAATTCATAATATCTTAATTTAGATATTATAACACTAAAGTCAAATTACTAACTAATAAGGAAGTGACACCTCACCTTATCCAAAATGCAATGATGATGAAGAGATTAGTCAATATTAGCATGCTTACATACGTGTGTTTAAGTTCAATGTATTTGGACTTAGCTATTAGATAAGTGTGTTAGCATCCATCTTCATCCTCATTTTCTCTTCCTCAAACTCTCGACACACACACGGCAACACACACTCAATCACACACAATCTTCATTGAAGAAGCTTCACCAAGCTCAAGAAATCAAAGAAAGTAGCATTCAAATTAATCAAGAAGGTTAGATCTTTCACTAATCAAGTTCTTAGCTCAAGATTGAGCATAAAAATCCATCTTCTTTTTCAAAATTTATGAAAAATATGGAAAAATAAGGGATGTTTAATTTTGATACTTGATGATTAAATTGATGGATTATTTGAGCTTAGAAAATTATTTTAAGCATGTTCAATGTTGGAATTAATCAAAGATTCAAGACCCTTTTATTTATTTTGGAATTACCGAAAATTAATGAATAAATTAGGGGTTTTTGATTGTTGAATTTCATGATCAAATTGATGATTTATATGAGTTCATGTGATGTATATAAACATGTTTAGTGATTGAATTTAGCTAGCTTGATCATTTGTTAATTAATTTAAAAAGGGCCGAAATTAAGGGCTAAAACTAAGAATATTTTATTTAATCTTACATGCTTGAATTGATGTTTAATTTGAGCTTATATGATGTTTTTGAACATGTTTATACATGAATTAAATGAGTTGAAACTCCCTGGCCTAATTTGTAAGAAATTCGAAATTAATGGTCTTGAAATTGAGAGTTTCTGGAGTTTAATTGCTAGCTTAAGTCGAAATTGGACCCGGCCACGATTAACTGTTTGGACCAGTCAATTGGAATCACTTGAACCCATTTGGAATTACTGACTCGGTCAATTTGGATTTACTCAGTTGGACCCAGTCAGCTGGAATTACTGGTGACTCGGTCAATTTGGATTTACTCAAATTGGTCTTGGAATTACAATTTGGACCCGGTCAGTGGATTAACTTGGTCCAACGGCTCGGTTCCGGCTTCAGTTTTTCCGGCCGGCTCATTTTTCCGGCCCGGCTCGGTTTTCCGGCCAAATTTCGGTTTTTCTGCTCGGTTTTTTCCAGCTAGCTCAGTTTTCCAGCTAGCTCAGTTCTCAGAATAGCTCGGTTTTCATTAGCTTTGATTTTCCGATCGGCTTGATTTATCCAAATTGATCTTTGCTCAACTTGTTTTCAGTTGTTTCTTCCGTAAACTCAAAAGTTAAAATGTTAGCTAATTTTTCCTAATGATACGTTAATGATGAGTTTAAGAATTAATGATACGTCATTAATGAGCTTACATGTCAAAGACATATATTGATAATATAATGTTAAGCTTAAATGTTAATAAAGTGTTTATATGCTTAAGTATGAGATTAAATGATGAAATATGTGATTTATGTTTTAAAATATATCCTGAAGTTATAATCGATTAATTATCGATTAAGAAGTTAAGTAAGAAAGAGGAAGTAATTAGAAAAGTTTAGTTCCTAATTGCCGAGATAAAAATCCTAGAAAAAGCCGAGACAAATTAGAGAAATTTTCAGAATAACAGCGGCATCCCTCATTTGAATATTTAATTTTTCTCGCTCTTATGTTTAAATTTAATTATTAAATGAAGGAACGAGCGGGACCGAAAAGTGAAGGAAAAGCCGAGAAGTTAAAGTATAGATAAAGTAGCTTCAGTCCAGGTGGGCTTTTCTATTATACAAATAAAATGTGGGCTTTTCTATATATTAAATAACTCGAGCTTTGCTCTGTTTTTGAAATGCTTTAAAAAGTATGTTTTAAAGTGATTATCATGCATAAAAGGATTGTTTTATGGATTCTCTTATGCCTATCTGTGTTGGTTCGCCAACTGTTATAATCGATCGGATTCTGAGTTAGCCAAAAGGGTGCTTTCCAGAATTAGTGTACACGGTAGCCATGAGTATGGACCCTGTTGAGGGGCGACCAGCCATGGTGAGTTGCGTTCGCGGAAGAAGGCCTTCTTCCCCGGCGTTGTTTCAGATATGGTTTTAATTGAATAAATAAAGTGGAGAAGCAAGTACGAAAATGATTTAGTAAACACGGGCTTTTTCTGAAAAACCCCTGTGTGTTACTGTGGAGATGCATGATTAATCTATAAAATCTATTATATATTTTGGCATGTGTCCACTGAGTACAAAAGTACTCAGCCCTGCATGTTATTTCTAAAATGTGCAGGCTGGCTTGGATGAAGATGGAGTGTGCTGGGCGGATTTTTGTTGTTGACCTCTTAAGACATTGTTGATGTTGAGCAGGATTATATGTCGTCATACATATAATCAAAGATATGTCATGTTGTTTCCGCTGCAACACTCTGAATTTATTCAGTAATTGTTGTCTTAGTGTGATGTTGAAGCTATGACTTGATAAACCTTATTTCCGTTGTTAAACTCTGATACGAGATGGTGTTGTCTTTTGACCATTCTCGGCTATTTTGGTTTGACTTAAAAGAATGATTTATTGTACGATTGGTTTTTGTTGGATAACTGGGTCGTTATCTTGTTCCTTGGTTAATCATAAATTGTGTATGTCGTGGGACCCACCGGCTTGGTTATCTTCATTCTAAGTCGGGCTGCGACAGAGTGGTATCAGAGCAGCTTGTCTGCTCTAAGTCTAAAATTTTTCTTTTGAGTCTAGTCTAGACTTGAACCGCTAGACTAGTTAAGTCTTAAACAACAAAAGTCCAGCACCTCATCTCATCCAGCAAAGTCAGGTATGTATTAAAAGTTTTCTAAAGATTAAAAGTTTAAAGTTTGAAGATATATTGTAAAGTTTTGATGCCTTATGAAGAGTAAAGCCTAGATCTCATTTACTCTTTTTGATAAGAAAGACGTTATTTTAAGTGAATACTCGATTCGTGGAAGTCTTTGAAATTAGGAAATAATACGGGAGTAGCAATTTCACGCAAATCTCTAAAAGAACCTTGAATTTTCTTGAAGAGTTTGTAATTCCGTATGACAAGATCGTTGAACGTACGAGACAGGAGTTCCATATGATTGACCGACTGTTATGTGGACCTGATCAACCCACATAGCTAGAAACTCGCAATATGGGTCTTCCGCCTCCATAACGAAGTTAATTAATGAAATGAAGTGAGAAAGTAAAGAAGGAGAACTTTATGAAAATAAGTTAAAGTATGAAATAAGTTATGATTGATGTGTTAAATGTTTAAAGTTAAGTAAAGAAAGTTAAATTATTCCTGACAATTGTTTAATTGTTAAGGTTATAAGTCAAGTTAGCTTGCTGCTACTTGAATAATTAAGAAAAGTCCATAAAGCTAAGTGCTTTACCAAGCTGAGAAAAGTGTATGAAATTAAGTTACTTCGCTATTGCCTGATTATTAAGTTAAAGTTATGAAAGTGATGATGATGTAAATGTGTGTGTAAATATTTGATGCATAATATGACGTAGTTAGATCTGTAACGGAGTAGTAGTCCGTACCGCTAATGATATTTTGTGTGATGTATTAACATCACAGATGACCTAGGGATAGCTTTTACAGTATATAAATCCCTTCTTTTGAAAAGACCTCTAAAAGACAATTTTTTTCAAGTATATAGAGAAAAATGACCAAAGTAGTTATTTAAGTTAAGTTGATGTTTTTTTTAAAAGTATTATGAAAAGATATGATGAAGAATGAAGAAAAGGAAAGCATAAGTAAGAAAAGAAGTTATATAAAGAAAAGGATTAAAGATGTTTATTTAAATTAAGTTGATGCTTCCTTAAAGTGTAAGATGTGAAATTATGATGCTCTAAGAGAAAAGAGAAGTATGAGGAAAGATAAGTAAGAAGATGAAGGAATGAAGTAAAGGATTTTATGAAAATGAAAGAAGAAAAGATTTCTTTAGAGGTTAAAAGTTGAGTTATTAAAAAAAAGTTAAATAATGAGATGAAAGTATAAAGAATATTGTGAAAATAAATTAAGAATGAAAGAAAATAAGATTACTTCAGAAGTTAAAGTCAAGTTATTAAAGACAGATAATTTATATTGTCAATTTATAAGTCAAGTTATTCTGCTGCTATTTAAAACAAGTTTATAAAGCTGAGTGCTTTATTAATGATGGCCTAATTAAGAAAAGATATAAAGCTGAGTGCTTTAATAATGATTAAGAAAAGTTATGAAGTTAAGTTATGTTGCTATTACATGACTACTAAGTGAAGTTATGTAAGTGATTATATTATGATGTGATGTGAATTCTTGAATGTTAAGATCTACGATTTAAGAATTCGCTTGTGAAGTATTTGCTTATGCAATATAGAATAAGATAAAAAGGTGCTTAAATGCAAAGCTCGATAAGAATAAAGTTATTTTCGTGATAGTTTTATAGTTTCTTAAAAAAAACTAGAATGCCAAAGAAGAAATAGAGTAGAGGATGAAGTAGAAGAAGAGCAGCGAGATCCTACCCTACCTCCTCAGCCTGAGAGGAGAATCGAAGAATTATTTCTTCGACAAAAAAAAAAAAAAACCCCCGACCTTCGACGGAAGAGGAAATCCGTCAGAAGTGGAAGAATGAATTCGTGCTTTAGAGCGAATTTTTTTTAGATTTCTTCGATATGATGATAGCGAGCGTCTCGCACGTATGTCATATCAGCTGAAAGAATCTGCAGACTGCTGGTGGGAAGCTTGCCAGAAGACTTACCCGAGCAGCTTGAAAATCTCACTTGGGTGTCCAATGAAGCCCTTTTCGAAAGATGTTTCGAAAAGCTTTTGGTGAAGTCAAGTGAGTTCGTAAATTTAAAGCAAGGGAAAAAAAAAAAGATAGAGTCAGAGTATGTCCGTGAATAATGTGACTTAGCCTGTTTCGCCCTGTCAAAGTTGATTCGGACAAGAAGATGTCTGAGCTTTTTCTTCGAACCCAGGCAAGACATAAAGAATAGTACTAGCAAGTCAAAGTGTTTTGACTTATGTTGAAGCGTTAAACCGAGCTTTGGATGTGGAATTGGCTATGCAACTAGAATAATCAGTTTAGATTCTAGCACCTCCCCCGATTCAATTTTCATGCGGCTGTTAAATCGCAATCCTCTCTTCCAAGTCAAATTCAAAAAGGAAAGAGGAAATGGAATGCTGATAATTAACCTAGCAAGAACCTATGGCATAGGTAGAGTCAGCAAACAATTGACTCAAGAAAAATATAGACCTCCTGTGGTTGGTCACGGTTGCTCGTCTCAAGGACAACAAGGAATTTCTGCATGCTCTAAGTGCGGAAAAATGCACCAGGGAATTCGCAAAACAGGAAGTAACATCTGCTATGCATATGGGCAACCAGGGCATTATTATTATCAGTGCTCAAATAGGCAGCAAGGGGCTGGAGGAGAAAACCTAATCAGTATCAGCCTCCACATTTAAAAGCCATTGAAGGAGTCCCATAGATGCAGTAGCATCAACGTCAAATTCCTCGGCCTCAGCAGCAAAAGCTGAAGCAACAATCACCGCAGCAAGAGTAGCAGCCTCACCAGAGGGTTTTTGCTCTTGAGCAGAAAGCGAGTGTCAAAGATCAGGGCAATCTGGCAGGTATGGGTCAGATAAATGATGTACCTGTTATAAACCTTTTCGATACTGGTGCATCACATTGTTTTATATCAAATGCATGCGTAGATACTCTGGGCTTTAGA
This sequence comes from Agastache rugosa, assembly GCA_031470985.1. Taxonomy (NCBI): domain Eukaryota; kingdom Viridiplantae; phylum Streptophyta; class Magnoliopsida; order Lamiales; family Lamiaceae; genus Agastache; species Agastache rugosa. The sequence goes on along the minus strand of CM062601.1, from coordinate 33,772,905 downwards.
ATAGAGAGAGATAGCCAGAACTTAAGAGTATCGATCCCGGTAGGTAAAACTACCCCAGTCATGCATGTTTGTCCTAATCTAGAATTTGAATTTGGATTCCTTAAGATGTCAGTTAAAACCCTAAATCTAATTCAAATGTGGGACGTAGACATCATTTTTGGGAATGGATTGGTTAACTGAGAACTTTGCCACCATTCGGTGAAAGCAAAGACAGATTTCTTTTCGTACCCCGTGAAAAGAGCCAACTTTATTTTTCGGAATAGAGAGAAACAAGAGAGGAATGCCGATTATTTCAGCAATTCAAGCAAGAAGGTTGTTGAGAAGAGAAGATGTACAAGTATATCTAGTTTATTTTATCAAAGATGAAAACCAAGAAAATAATATCGATGATATAGCTGTAGTTCGCAAGTTTAAAGATGTATTTCCTGAAGTTTTGTCAGGATTACCTCAGACAGGCAATTGGAGTTTACCATCGACTTTGAGCCTGGTTCAACTCCAATATCAAAGGCGCCGTATAGAATGGCCCCGTAGGAGTTGCAAGAATTAAAGATTCGGTTGAAAGAATTGCTCGACCTTAGTGTTATCAGGCCTAGTGTTTCTTCGTGGGGAGCACCAATTTTAATTTGTCAAAAAAAAAAAAAAAGATGGTAGTCTAAGAATATGTATAGACTATCGAAAGCTAAACAAATTGACATTGAAGAACAAGTATCCTTTGCCAAGGATAGATGATCTGTTTGATCAGCTCGAGGAGACGTGTATTCTCAAAGATTGATTTAAAATCTGGCTATCATCAGTTGAAGATATGTCAAGAATACATTCCAAAAAAAAAAAAAACTGCCTTTCGAATGAGATATGGCTACTACAAGTTTGTAGTAATGTCGTTTGGATTGATAAATGCTCCGGCAGTATTCATGGATCTCATAAATTGAGTTTTTCACGAATTCTTGAATAGATTTGTCATAGTCTTTATTGATGACATTCTCATATATTCAAGAAGTGAAACAGCGTATGAAGAGCATCTTTGAATTGTCTTAGAAAAGTTAAGATCTGAGAAGTTATATGTCAAATTCAGCAAGTGTGAATTTTGGCAAAAAGAAATAAATTTCCTCGGTCATGTTGTTTCTTCCGAAGGAATTAAAGTAGACAATTCTAAAGTTCAAGCAATTCAAGAACGAAGATCTCCAAAGTCACCCTATGAGAATCGTAGTTTCTTGGGTCTAGTAGGTTACTATCGGAGATTCATTGAAGGATTCTCTAAGATAGCAAGGCCAATGACCCAACTTTTCAAGAAAGAATTGAAGTTTAAATGGTCTCCTGAATGCGAAGAAAGTTTCCAAGAGCTTAAAAGAAAGCTAACCACTGCTCCAGTTTTAGCAGTGCCAGAAGCAGACAAAGATTTTACCGTTTATATGAATGCATCAAGGGATGGATTGAGTTGTGTCTTGATGCAAGATGGCAGAGTTATTGTGTATGCATCATGACAACTTAGACCTCATGAAGAGAATTACCCAACCCATGATTTAGAGCTAGCAGCAGTTGTGCATGCTTTAAAAATTTAGAGACATTATCTTTATAGAGCCAATTATGAGATCTTTTTGGATCATAAGAGCCTCAAATACTTTTTGAGTAAAAAGAGTTGATTATGAGACAAAGAAGATGACTCGAATTAGTAAAGGACTACGATTGCAAAATTTCCTATCACCCAGGAAAAGCAAACGTAGTAGCTGATGCTTTAAACAGAAAGAGCAGAACCGAGTTAGGATTTCTGCTTACTCAAGAAAAAGAACTTATTAAAAAGTTTTGGAAAGCTAAAAATAAAAGTGGTTTTATAACCACAATTTACAGAGCAATTAATTGCAGCTTTGGAAATAACTCCAGATTTGAAAATGAGAGTTTCAGATGCTCAAAGAAAAGATGAAAAGTTAGAGAATTTGCAACTTAAGATTCGTAAAGGAAAAGGGAAAATTTTTGCGAAGTTGGAGATAATACTCTCCTATTTAAAGAAAGGATTTGTGTTCCAGATAAAGAAGAATTAAGAGCTGAGATCATGAGAGAAGCTCATGAAACGTCTTATACAGCTCATCCTGGAAACACCAAAAATGTATCAAGACTTGAAACAGAAATTTTGGTGGGAATGAATGAAGTGAGATATAGCTTCGTTTGTAGAGCGATGTTTAGCCTGTCAGCAAGTTAAGGCTTTACATTAACGGCCTTATGGAAAATTCCAGCCGTTAGAAATTTCGGAATGGAAATGGGGTGGTACCACTATAGACTTTGTAACTAGGTTACCTAAGTCTAAGAAGGGAAATACAGAAATATGGGTAATAGTGGACAGATTGCCAATCTGAGATTGGCGAAATCTGCTCATTTCATACCAATTCCCGAAACATATGGATCGGATAAGTTAGCTCAGTTGTATGTCAAATAAATAGTGCAATTGCACTGTATGCCCAGATTGATCACTTCAGATCAAAATTCAAAGTTTACCTCCTATTTTTGGAGAAGTTTACAAAGTAAGATGGGTACCAATTTAAATTTCAACACTGCTTTTCATCCTCAGACGGATGGTCAGTCCGAGAGGATAATTAAAATCTTAGAAGATATGCTCAGAACTGTTGTATTAGATCGAGATAACTAATGAGAGCAAGTTTTATCTCTCGTTGAGTTTGCATACAACAACAGTTATCAAATGACAATTGACATGGCACCCTATGAAACTCTTTAAAGAAGAAAATATAGGTCTTCGCTTTATTGGGATGAAATAAGTGAAAGAAAAGTTTTAGGGCCGATGCTGTAGAAGAAATAATCAAGTTTGTTTGCCAAATTAAGCAGCGAATTAAAGAAGCGCAAGATTGTCAAAAATCTTATGCAGATTCTCGAATATCCGAATTAAAATTTGAAGTAGGACATAAAGTGTTTATAAAAGTTTCGCCTTCGAGAAGAATTTATAGTTTTGGCGTAAAAGGAAAGCTTAAGCCATGTTACATAGAACCGTATGAAATCCTGGAAAGGATTGGTCAAGTAGCATATAAGCTGGCATTACCGCCAAGCTTTGAGAATTCGCATAACGTATTCCATGTATCCCAGTTGTGTCAATACATGTTCGATCCTGAGCATGTTATTTGACAAGAAGAAGTGGTTTCAGAACCAGACCTCAGTTATGAGGAGAACCAGAAGCGATCTTGGATCGAAAGGTCCAACAGTTAAGAAATAAATTGATCGCCTCGCAAAAGTTAAATGGAGACATCACGGGCTAGAGAAAGCTACGTGAGAGCTCGAAAATAAAATGAAAGAGAAGTATCCCGAGCTTTTCCTTTGAGGTAAGCAAATTTCGGGACGAAATTTATTTTAGGAGGAGAGAATGTAATACCCCGCTTTTTCATAACTAATCTTAGTAAATAATTAAGATAATTATTTAGAATAATTAAAATGCGAGAACTTATAAAGAAAATAAGTTCATGCAATTAAAATTTTTCGGCAGTACTAATTTGCCGAATTCAAAGTTTCTAAGATTTATTCTCATTCCGGTTAATCCGAAATGAGATAATGAAGGTATCTATGATTACGTGCTTATATATTTGATATTATCTGAGAAGTATGTGTTAGTTTTGAAGATTTGATTTCTCCAGAGATCGTAAAATTTCTCCAGCAAATTATTTTAGTTACGGATTTTATTTCCCAAAATTTCTTGAGAAAGCTTATATTAGGGTTTGAGAAACCCTAATAATATTTATAAGTTTGAAAACTTTTTAATTAAAGCGGTGATGATTGTTTATTGGATGTTTGATTAATTAATTAGAGAATTAATTAATCAATTAAAGTAAGATTTATATATGCTTAATGTTTAATAAATTAATTAAGCTAATTTATGAAGCATAATTTTCCTAGGAAATAAAGCTTGTCTTATAAGCTTTATTTTTAATTTCTAATTAATTTAATCTAACAATATCTAAGAGAATAAATTATAAGATATTGTTAGTATTAAATTTAATTCATAATATCTTAATTTAGATATTATAACACTAAAGTCAAATTACTAACTAATAAGGAAGTGACACCTCACCTTATCCAAAATGCAATGATGATGAAGAGATTAGTCAATATTAGCATGCTACATACGTGTGTTTAAGTTCAATGTATTTGGACTTAGCTATTAGATAAGTGTGTTAGCATCCATCTTCATCCTCATTTTCTCTTCCTCAAACTCTCGACACACACACGGCAACACACACTCAATCACACACAATCTTCATTGAAGAAGCTTCACCAAGCTCAAGAAATCAAAGAAAGTAGCATTCAAATTAATCAAGAAGGTTAGATCTTTCACTAATCAAGTTCTTAGCTCAAGATTGAGCATAAAAATCCATCTTCTTTTTCAAAATTTATGAAAAATATGGAAAAATAAGGGATGTTTAATTTTGATACTTGATGATTAAATTGATGGATTATTTGAGCTTAGAAAATTATTTTAAGCATGTTCAATGTTGGAATTAATCAAAGATTCAAGACCCTTTTATTTATTTTGGAATTACCGAAAATTAATGAATAAATTAGGGGTTTTTGATTGTTGAATTTCATGATCAAATTGATGATTTATATGAGTTCATGTGATGTATATAAACATGTTTAGTGATTGAATTTAGCTAGCTTGATCATTTGTTAATTAATTTAAAAAGGGCCGAAATTAAGGGCTAAAACTAAGAATATTTTATTTAATCTTACATGCTTGAATTGATGTTTAATTTGAGCTTATATGATGTTTTTGAACATGTTTATACATGAATTAAATGAGTTGAAACTCCTGGCCTAATTTGTAAGAAATTCGAAATTAATGGTCTTGAAATTGAGAGTTTCGGAGTTTAATTGCTAGCTTAAGTCATTGGACGGCCAACTTGATTAACTCAATTTGGACCGTCCAATTGGAATCACCTTGAACCCGATCAATTTGGAATTACTCAGTGACTCGATCAGTGGATTTACTCAATTGGACCCGTCATTGGAATTACCACTGACTCGGTCATTGGATTTATTTGGTCCGTCAATGAATTACATTTGGACAGTCCAATTGGATTAACTCATTGGTCCGGCCGGCTTTTTCCGGCCACAGTTTTCCGGCCGGCTCACTTTTCCGGCCACTAGGTTTTCCGGCCGGCTCGGTTTTCACTGCTCGGTTTTCGGCTAGCTCGGTTTTCCGGCTAGCTCATTCTCAGATAGCTCGGTTTTCCACTAGCTTTGATTTTCCGATCGGCTTGATTTATCTGATCTTTGCTCAACTTGTTTTCAGTTGTTTCTTCCGTAAACTCAAAAGTTAAAATGTTAGCTAATTTTTCCTAATGATACGTTAATGATGAGTTTAAGAATTAATGATACGTCATTAATGAGCTTACATGTCAAAGACATATATTGATAATATAATGTTAAGCTTAAATGTTAATAAAGTGTTTATATGCTTAAGTATGAGATTAAATGATGAAATATGTGATTTATGTTTTAAAATATATCCTGAAGTTATAATCGATTAATTATCGATTAAGAAGTTAAGTAAGAAAGAGGAAGTAATTAGAAAAGTTTAGTTCCTAATTGCCGAGATAAAAATCCTAGAAAAAGCCGAGACAAATTAGAGAAATTTTCAGAATAACAAATGCATCCCTCATTTGAATATTTAATTTTTCTCGCTCTTATGTTTAAATTTAATTATTAAATGAAGGAACGAGCGGAACTGAAAAGTGAGGGAAAAGCCGAGAAGTTAAAGTATAGATAAAGTAGCTTCAGTCCAGGTGGGCTTTTCTATTATACAAATAAAATGTGGGCTTTTCTATATATTAAATAACTCGAGCTTTGCTCTGTTTTAGAAATGCTTTAAAAAGTATGTTTTAAAGTGATTATCATGCATAAAAGGATTGTTTTATGGATTCTCTTATGCCTATCTGTGTTGGTTCGCCAAACTGTATAAATCGATCGGATTCTGAGTTAGCCAAAAGGGTGCTTTCCGAATTAGTGTACACGGTAGCCATGAGTATGGACCCTGTTGAGGGGCGACCAGCCATGGTGAGTTGCGTTCGCGGAAGAAGGCCTTCTTCCCCGGCGTTGTTTCAGATATGGTTTTAATTGAATAAATAAAGTGGAGAAGCAAGTACGAAAATGATTTAGTAAACACGGGCTTTTTACGAAAAACCCCGTGTGTTACTTTGGAGATGCATGATTAATCTATAAAATCTATTATATATTTTGGCATGTGTCCACCGAGTACAAAAGTACTCACTTCGCATGTTATTTCTAAAATGTGCCGGCTTGGATGAAGATGGAGTGTGCTGGGCGGATTTTTGTTGTTGACCTCTTAAGACATTGTTGATGTTGAGCAGGATTATATGTCGTCATACATATAATCAAAGATATGTCATGTTGTTTCCGCTGCAACACTCTGAATTTATTCAGTAATTGTTGTCTTAGTGTGATGTTGAAGCTATGACTTGATAAACCTTATTTCCGTTGTTAAACTCTGATACGAGATGATGTTGTCTTTTGACCATTCTCGGCTATTTTGGTTTGACTTAAAAGAATGATTTATTGTACGATTGGTTTTTGTTGGATAACTGGGTCGTTATCTTGTTCCTTGGTTAATCATAAATTGTGTATGTCGTGGGACCCACCGGCTTGGTTATCTTCATTCTAAGTCGGGCTGCGACAGACAACAACATTAGGGAGCACTGGACCCTTGACATCTTTGTAGACAGAGCCTGCTAAAACTCTTTATTTTTCCTGGTAGAAGGCAAAAATATTTAGAAATAAACAATGGATACAATAACAGCTTTTTGATTGGATGGGAACTAATTAAAATTAATAGACCACAATTGTTTGCTTCCACAACTGTTTGATTCCAAGCTGCCAAATCAAGAAGAATCATTAAGGGGCTCAGAAGAGGGTGAAAAATAGAAGCAAGTAGTTTTTTCTGCAAATTAAAAAACACTTATATTGTAGCAGGTTAAACATATGAACTTAAAAAAGATAGCAAGTCTCATATGTTTGAACCCTACATTCAGAATTAGCCATACATTCAGCAACACCGTTTTCTTCACGAAGTCAATGTTCTTACCCACTAGACCAACCAAATTAGTTGTGTAATACTCCCTTCGTCCCAATAGCAACGTCCACTTGTTTTGGGCACGATTATTAAGAAATAAGAGTAAAAAGATAAAAAGTAATAGGTCCAAACCTTTTTAAGAGTTAATTGTTTTCATTTTTGGACGGGAACCTTGCTATTGAGACAGACGAAAAAGGAAAGAGAGACCTTGCTACTGAAACGGAGAGAGTATTCAACATTTATTATATAAAAATACATTCCTAGCTCTCTTCATCTTCAATTTTCTCAATTTTGTAATATACATATTTCGAATTTTATGTAATTTTTTAGTTTTTTCTCCCTATCACCCACTTAATTAATATAATTTTCTAATTTTTAATTAATTTAATATTTGAGTTTTAGTTAATGAAAATTTCAATTTCATTTAACAACATTTTTAAAATTCTATTACGCCAGCTATCATGCCTAGCTAACTATTGTGGGAGGCGTGGCACTTTGATGATGTGACAGACTATTGCGCATCTTCTAGGCATAACCATTGTGAATGCTCTTATTATATATATTAACATTTGAAGTTGAATAAAAAAATATATGGTGGAAAGTAAACATATATTTTTAATTTAGATTAGTAAGGATTAATGCTATAATGATTCAGATCATCAAATTGATCCATTTAATATTACTCAAATTCTCTATGCATGCGATTACACTACGTACTAATTAGATCAAATTATAATTAGGACCCAAATTCCTTATTCCCTGAAGCCCATGGTTGGAAATTAGTAAATGTGTTCATATCGATCTATATAAAATTTAAGTTGTCAATTTGTGTTATATTATCGACATGATAATAAAACAATACGATAAGCCGAAAACGAAAACACGATATATCATAAGGATATGTGCAACACAAATACAAATAATTTCACATTAATGCTTACTATATAAAAATCTCTTAATTCATAAAATACATAATTCGAAAAATATTCAAAAAATTATTATCGTATTGACATGGTAATGTCAAAGTATAACGTTATCGTTTCATTCTTACGGATAAATCAGTGATAGGAAGAAAATATATTCATTTACGATAATTTAGTGTTCTTTTTTTTTTTTTATTTAAAGGGACACAACATGCCATATAATTTGTGTGTTAGTGTTATTTTTCTACGTTGTTGTACTTACTTTTATGCTCACATGCACGCACAGTACTAAGAGCAGCCCCAATTACAGGGCTCGAGCCAGGCTCGATGAAGAGCCACCCCACTAGTGAGCCCCTAGGTTTGATCTCGGGCTCGATCCAGCAAGCCGAGCTCGATGGCGGAGGTGTATTGCATGCGCCTTTTATTTTCGAGTTTTAATTAATAAAATTTTCGAGTTTTAATTAGTGAAATTTTTAGTTTCATGCAAAATCCTATATATAGAGCCAGCCCTTGTTAGAGCCTATTACTGTAGAGGGTGACTCTTAGATGATATGACAATTTTATAGAGCCAGCAACTATAGCTCTCTGCTGTGGAATTCTCTAAGAAGTAAGAACTGTGAATTACACAAATACATATTAACTTTTCTCTCTGTGATTTGAAGATAAGATCATCAGCGGAAACAGTACTCGGAAAAATGAACAAAAGGAATTCAAATGGATAATCATCATTAATTCATGGCATGGTATCTAAGATATATGGGATCAGCTGGTGAAAACAATCCCAAGTAAAAAAATGTCGAAATATGATTTTTACAATAATGGTTCTTTTATGGTAATGCTTATTTACAGATATAATTTTTTTCTTATTATAACGCTCAATTAATATAGGGCAAAGTGTATTTAAATTTTCGACTTTTTTAAAAATTCTGTTTTATTTCCTAACCTTTTAATTTTTCAAATCTCCACTTTTAAATTTGTTTGATTTTTCTCTCGGCGATTTTTCCTGGCGAACTATTCCGGTGTAATTGAAGGAGAAAATTCTCAAGGATTCTCACATATTAAATCAGTGATTTATCAGTTATTTCTCAAGAGTTACTGACGATGAAGAAGGGAGTAAAAGCGGGGGAAATATGAGAAATTTCTGGGCTGGAATCAATCTGTGTCATAATCCTATGAATATAATTGTTTGTTAGACATGAAAAATAACGACGTTTTGAAATTCTTGAAACTACGTTCTTTGTTTAGTAGGGGCAATTTGCCATGTAAGCATTTCCAACGTCCAACTCAACTTCAATTTTGGGAAAAATTGAACGCGGGAGAAAAATCAAACAAATTGAAAGGTGGAGATTTTAGGCTAAAAATTAAAAAGATTAGAAAATAAAATAGAATTTCAAAAAAAGCCGGAAATTTAAATGCAATTTGCCCATTAATATATATATATATATATATATATATATATATATTACAATGTTGCTTGTTTTTAGAATTAACGGTAGATCATACAAAGACAACTACTAAAAAAAATGTATGTATTCGATCCATTCCACTCCCATAGTGACTATATATAGACAATTTTTTTTTGGTAAACTTGACACTTAAATTAACTGTAAATAATTTGAGAAAATATACATACTTAAGTATATATATATCTCTAGCTTGTATTCATAATATACTGAGACATATTACACACTAATATAGCACTTGCTCGTAAACACATGCAACTAAAAATTAATATTACTTTCACACACAAACTAATACTGATCATAACTCATTACATAAGATTTAGAAAGTGGAATCTTCGATTACGAGGTTGTTCACGGGAATCCACCTCCACCAGCTCCTCCACCATAGCCACCGCCTGCACCTCCCCCCAAACCACCTCCGCCGCCACCTCCAAAACCCCCTCCTCCGCCAGAACCCCCACCAATTCCAGACCCCCCACCAAAGCCGCCACCAGATCCTCCGCCAAATCCAGAACCACCACCTAGTCCTCCTCCTCCACCTCCTCCGAACCCTCCGCCACCTCCAAGTCCACCGCCTCCGCCTGCACCTGCACCTCCACCGAAGCCGCCACCTGCGCCTGCACCTCCACCTCCACCTAGACCTCCACCACCGCCGCCTCCGTAACCACCTCCTCCGCCGAACCCCGGTCGAGGAAAGAATGACTTTTCGTCATGGAAAGAATCCTCGGAGCCAGCAAGCTTACGTGCGGTGGCGGTGCAGCAAACAAGAGCACTGAGAAAGAAAACGAGAACAAGTTTGGAAGCCATGTTGTAATTAAATTTGATATTACAAATTAATAATCTTGATTGTTGATGATGATGGTGAGAAGCGAGGACTGAAAATGAGGAATATATAGGAGAAGAAAAATGCATGAATTATTGAGTTGCGGGGCCATCGGAGAGAAGAGATTTTATGTCATAAATGGGCGCATATCCTCATCCATAAACCGCTTTGGGAAATGCTAATCGATGCACTTAACTATTTGTTTTTGAAAGCAGACGCTTGAGATCCTCTATCCTACTTTTTGTGAATGATATTCCCTATTCCATAATTGTGTCTCATATTTTCGGTGTCTTACTATTAATTTTAATATTTTATTAATATTAATTTAAAGCTAAAATTTTGGTATTAAATCTTAATAAATGTCTATTACAAAAAAAATTGGAGCTTAACTAATTTTGGAGTACTCAATCATAATAATTAATTAAAAATTAAAAATATGTATGTAAACTAAATGTAAATAAGTAAATATAAACCCTAATCAAATTAATGAACCTACTTAATAATTGTAAAATTATACTAAAACATAAGAGATTAGAATTAAGGGAAAAATGACTAAAAATTAATTAAATATAGATAATGGGACAAGGGTGAGACCAATTCCTGAATAGAGGATCTCAAGTGCACCTTGTATCCTATTTTTATTTTTTATTTTTAGTTTTTTTTTCTCAATTTTATTCAATCAGGGTGTACAAGTAGTTTGTAACTTTAATTTTAATTAAAAGTTAATATACAATTATTAACATTGATTATTCCAAAATGAGGGTATATGGATTTTTAAATTTCAAATTTTAGTAGAAATATTTATTAGAATTCATATAATTATTACTCCCTCCGTCCCACAATAAGTAACCACGTTTCCTTATTGGGTTGTTCTATTATAAGTGGTTACTTTCTCAATATAGAAACTTCTCTTTCTCACAAAAAGGTGAGGGCTACACCACTTTTATATTTTTATCCTTTAAACACCATTCTCTTTAATATTCGTGCCCAAAAAAAAGTGACCACTTTTTGTGGAATGGAGGGAGTATAATGTTGAGACAAAAGATCAGAACAAGAAAGGCGAAGCTGCATGGATGTGATCACCCTATATATATAGAGTACAGAGTTTTTTTAGGCCTGTAAGAATAGGCGTTTTGCGAATTTAGGACAATCTTTTGCGGGCTTGCAATTTTACGACAAAGTTTCAAAAATTAAGTACATGCAGGCCAAAAAAAGCCTGATCGAGTTAAATCGCACGTGATGATATTTTTTTCGGCCCGATGAAGATGTGGCTGCCGAATAAATGCCACATCATAGCCATCTCATTTTTCTCAATTAAAAAAAATGAAAACAAAAATTAAAATCAAATCTCTCTCCAATATCCCAATCTTCTCGCTGCCGCCGCCACCTCCGACAGCCACCACCACCACCACACAGCTCTCCATCTCCATCTCCCTCTCCCTCTCCACCTCTCTCTCTCTCTCTCTCTCTCTCTCTCTTTTCTCCGACAACACACCCCACACAACCATCTGTTTCACACCAGCCCCTCTTTCAATTTTCACCATTTCCCCACCATCTTCAACCACCCCCACAACACCCAAAATACAATTTTGCAGGTCTAATCGGGGACGGCGACGGAGAAGAGAGAACACTCTTCTCGGCCGGCCGCCGCTACAGATCGACTGAAAGGAAGAGAGAGAGAGAGAGATGGTTGGTGGCGGCGATTTGGGGTTTCGTTCGATTTGGGGTTAATGTATTTCGTTTGGGGGTGGGTCGGCGGAGGCGGTCAACAGCGGAGATATGCAGTGCTGGCGGTCGGCGGCAGAGGTGGGCGAAGAGAGAGGTGATGGTGAGGAAGAGAGAATACAGAGAGGGAAGATGGGGGAAGGGAGATAGTTGAAAGAGGAAGTGGGAGATGGAGAGCTGTGTGGTGGTGGCGGTCGGAGATGATGGTGGCGGCAGCGGCGGCGACGGCGGCGACGGCGAGAAGATGGTTGGGAGTCGAGAAGAGGGTGGCGGCGACAAGAAGATGGATGGGGAAGATAGCATAGAGAGAGGGAAAATGAGGGTAGGAGGTGGTCGCCGGCAGAGGTGGGGAGGCGGCGGTGGTGGGCCTGGTGGCTTGGCTGTTGGGCGAGAGAGAGAGGGAGAGGCAGGTGGGGTGGGGCGGGGTTGGGGAGAGAGAAAGAGAGGAGATGAATGTTTTTTTATTTTTTTTTCATTTTCATTTTCATTTTTTTTATTGAGCAAAATGAGATGGCAAATGATGTGGCACTTAGTTGGAAGCCACATCATCATTGGGCCGAGAAAAGTATGATCACGTGCAAAACACGTGCGATTTAGCTTCGATCGGGCTTTTTTGGCCTGCGAATGCTTAATTTTTGAAATTTTGTCCTAAAATTGCAAGCCCGTAAAAGATTGTCCTAAATTCGCAAAACGCATATACTTACCGGCCTAGAAAAACTCTATACTCTATATATATATATATATATGGTTGGCATATATATATATATATGGTTGGCTGACTTCTTCAAGTCTTACTTCCGCCTTATCATTGAAGACTTTTATCTGCAACTGGCACGATAAACTATAGGTCCTCCTCATTTCTCTCTCTCTCTATCCATATTGGTTGTCGGTCATAAATGTATAAAGGAAACGATCTCTAGTCTACTTTACGTATATGTGTCCCAAGAGTAACAGCTAGCATCACATAATTTTGATAGTAACATATTCAATTTAAGAAATAATGTCTTGACTGCGATACTTGCATGTACATATATAGTCTACTATTTGATGAGTATTAGAATGTACTATCTATTTATAAATATAAAAAAGCAAAATCATGGTCGAATATACAGAGGTTCTAGATAGAGCTGTCAAAATCGGCCCGGCCCGGCCCAGAATGGGTAAAAGCCTGGTGGGCTCGGGCCGGCCCGGTAAATTTACATTATGAAATAGTTTTCCGGGCCGGGTTGGGCTTCACATTTTTTGGCCCGGAGGATTTTCGGGCCGGCCCGGCCCGATTTTTTCAAAAAGCTTGGCGGGCTCAGGCCAGGCCGAGCCGGCCCGGAAAATTGCCAGCTCTAGTTCTAGATATCTCTATTTACGAAAACAAAACCGTTCGTGCAAAAATATTTGCTATATATATGCGATAATAACGTACTCCCTCCGTTCCAATGAATATGTTTTGTTACTGTTCGGCACTGCTATTAAGGAGAATGGTAAAAAATTAGAAAGTAGGTAGGTCCACTACTTTTGAAGAGTTAATTGTTTCCTTATATGGAAACAAGACAAGTTCAGTGGAACAACTAAAAAAGGAAAGGAAGACAAGTTCAGTGAAACGGAGGCAGTAATAAATTTTCGTTTATATCATTTTCTTAAACTTCACAACAGTTAGCTTTAAATTGTTGCTTTTTATTTTCTTTTCCTTTTACTTATTTTCAACAAGTTAAAAAAATTAATTAAAAAAATTGATTATAGCTATTGAGTCAATTTTGTATTTGAATTGTACGTAATTTACAATTTTCTTTTTGGTCCATATACAATAAATTTATCACATCTATTTTTAGTCATAGACTCCACACCTCATATCTCGTTATTTACAAAAAATATCATTATTGGGCCCACAACTTCACCCACACAATTTTCTCTTACCAACTATACTGTGAAACCCTTTCTTCACTCATACAACTTTCCACCACTTTTTATAAAACTCGTGTCAACAACAATATGCATGACAATTTTTTTATGGATGGAGGTAGTAGTATTTAATATTTATTTTACTTTAGCAATAAAAAATTAAATCTAGGGTTTCTGTTTCATTTAGCAGCCACAGACAGTAACGTCTCTCCCTCCCCTCACAGACTCACACCGTCGTTCCCCCTCCTTACGGCGTCACGTAACTCGACCCCATCGTCAGCGGCCGCCGTCTACTCTAAGGTATGACGATCTCGCCCTCTACTCTCTCTAATTCTCACTCTCTCTCTCTCTCTCTCTCTTTCTCTCTCTCCACCTGCTTCTTCCTTAATTTCTCTTGTAAAATTAGTCACAGTAATCAAGATTTAAAGCATATATAAACATAAGACGAAGTAATTTATTAGTATTCTCTGCTAGCCTCTTCATCACAAGATTTGCAATATTTATTAGGAGTATTATTTAAGCTAATAATTACTAGTTTTTTTTTTTCTTTTCTTTTTTTTGGTGCATTCTGCATTGTGATGTTGAGCTGCAGTCTTCCAAGATATTGAAGATGGCCGCTGTTTCATATTGTTTTGTTGCTATACTTTCATTGAGAGTATTTTCATACACTTGAGAGTTTATTTTACATAAACACTTTATAAAAGGGTTTAGGTGTCGAGCTGGCTCAAGGTTTAGGTTGTGAGTGGTTTGCTTACAATGATTAATTCACGTTGTGTGAGTGAACGAGTAGCATTAGGTGGAAAACTTGCATGAGTAAGATTATCTGAAATTACAACTTCTAATAGTAGATTAATTAAATATTCTCTCTTGGGCGGACGTAGGTTGTTTAACCAAACTGCGCTACCAATATTATGTGTGTTCTTTACTTGGCGCAATTTTACAGTTTCTGTGTTATATTCTGTGCTAAATTTTGTTGTGTGGTGGACGTCGTATACCACCAAATAATTCCTACAACCTGCTTAGAATTAAATTAGTATAGCAACAAGCAGGGTTGAACCACAGAGAACGGGAATTCACCTATTTTTCCTATAAATCTAGTTTTGGTGTAGCCACCACGCCTTAATTTGAGAGAATTTGATTATAACTAAGAAAACAATAAATTAACTAAAATAACAAACAAGAATATAATCAAAAGAAAAGCAATCCGGCTTCGAATATATCCACACTAGTCTAGACTCTGATCATCGATGCAAAGATTAATTAATTCCCAAGAACCAACCAGTTATAGGGTACCGTGAACGCATCGAACATACCCCAATTCCTACGTACTTTATCGATAGTTAGCTGTAGACGCCAGACCTAACTATTTCCCTTATTAAAACACAACCTAGCTGGAGACGCCAGACCTAGATTTAATGCTCTAATAGCTTTTAGATCTGAAGGAACCCAATTTAGACGAATTACCCAAGAACGCAAGTAATAATCCGTATACCAATTTATTCATACTACGAACATGGTAGCTTTATCACTAATTAGCCATATTCCAACAATTACGGATTGGGGGAACTAATTGACTGTAATCCAATTAAATCTAAGTTGATCAGGCTCAAATAAAATCATAATTAACTTTAAACACAAGGAATAAATCGAAACCCTGGGAAATTAATTATACGGACAATTAGATCTCACAGAATATTAGACTAGTGCTTCAATATTCTCGCCGAATTAAAGAACTAGCTACTCATACTAAAATTAAATGCAATAAAATAAAATAACGAAAGCATAATATTAATCTATAAAATATAGAACAACGAAATTGTCACCAGAAATATACGAAAATCGATCCACCAGATGTTGCGGCTAACAAATTGTAACACCCCGCTTTTTTATTAAGCTTTAATTTAATTTATATGCTTATATTTATGGTTATCGTTTATTTTATGAATATTTCAACTTCTTTAGTAGCTCGAAATAATTTTGTTCGGACTTGAGGGAGTCCGTGGTTGCGCCTTAATTAAAAGAATAAGTCTTTAATTATAATGTTGGCCTTAATCTTTAATATAGAAGCACATTTCGTATTTTATGGGCCAAATTAAATATTTTGTAATTTTGTTATTTATTTATTGAAAATACTTATTTTATAAGAGTAATTATATACAATGGGATGTACAAATCTTATATTATGATTATGAGTCAAGTAAATAGGAATTATCATAGGATTGCAAATATATTTAGAGATAAGATTTCTCTCCCACTCCTAATCTGACTCAAACTCTTATCAAATTCATGTATATCTATATGCCTCTATGCAAAAGCTTTTACCCCAAACTCAAAAGATTTCTCTCAAAGTTTTTCTTTACAATAAAATTGATCGGTTGTTTCATCCAAGGAAAAGTTCTTTTTCAACCCTCTTTAAAGCCCTAATCTCGACTCCAAAGGGTTTTACCACAAAGCATCGTGATATTTTTCAAAGCTTATTCCCTTGCATCCGCTTTCGATCGGCAGCCACCAATTCTCGTTTTCAATTTCTTCGGCGAGATTTTCAATTCAGGTGTGTATAACTAATTTATCGCAAGGGTCTGTTTCTTTTCCATATTATTATTACAGAGATTAGCAAACTCTCCATCCTACGAATTAAATAATAATAGATAGATGAGAATAGAAAGGCACTCGTTTCTGTTGATTTTCGTGTTTTGAGTCGGCTAAGTCAGTTCAGATTAAGGAAGAAGATGGCCAAGTTTTGTTGAGGATTCGGTTTACTGTTCTTCCTATCGAAAGAGTATAAAATATAGAGAGAAGAGATAGAGGGAAAATACATGGGAATAGTATGTGTGCTAGTGTGTGTGTGCAGACGAGAGAGAGATGATGGTTAAAAAGGAAATTGAAGGATATTATTAAAAATAATATAACTTTACTATCATATACACATATACGTTTATATATATATATATATATATATATATATATACTTAGTAATAGAACTTTATTGATAGGTTAATTTGTTAATTTCTATTTTGATCATATTAAGAGATGTCCCTGAATTCATAATAAGAAAGAAGAAAAGTCGGGAGCGTAAATACTTGGATTTTAAAGTACTTTGATTTGTATACATGTATACAGATGTAACTAATGATTAATAATTAACACATACGTACGAAAATTTGTTGATAAGCTAATAACTTTTTATTAAAATTATTAATTGAAGAATCTCTTTAAATTATCGTATTTTATATAAATAAATTTATTCGAGGAACAGTAGAAGAAAAGAGGTTTAAGGGTGAGATTAAGCTAAATATTTTTGCAAGATTTAATAAGTTTAATAATATTCTAGTTTTGTTTTTTTTTTAAATTTTATTTTTGCTCAATAATGTAAAGTATTTTAATTTATTAGGTGCGGCGCAACTAGGACCCTCGTCCCCTTAAGTGATATTGTTTGGATCGTTTGAGCTTTGCTTTTGAGGTGGGTAAAACTTCTTTCAAACTCAAAAGTTGTGATTTACTATGTGTTGTGGGTAAATTCTTCCAAACTCAAAAAAGTATTTTATTATGCTTTATGGATCAAAGTGATTTAAATGAGTATAAATGATGTTTGCGAAATGTTTGATGTCCAACATGTTATATTGTATGGAATGTGTGTTGTGAATGATAATGATGCATATAATCGCCTTGAATGCCTAGAGCGCTTGTGGGTTATATGTTAATGGATGTCCTGTGCACAGTGATTGAATGTCCTATAATCGTCTTGTATGCCTTGAGCTCTTGTGGATTATAGATGATCATGTTTTGTTCTATATTCGCCTTGTATGCCTTGAGCTCTTGTGGTTTATAGACAAACATGATGGTACGTTTTACACTTCCTACGTTATATATGTTGTTGGACAAGAAAGTGAAGTGATCCCATGATTAACCCACAACTGAGTACGTTTTATGAGTACTCACCCCCATCTTTTTAAAATATTTTCAGGTCAGTGAGCTTGGAGCTGCGTGGAGGAAACGGGGTTGCCATGATTTATGTTTAGGCGCCTTATTTCAGTTTTAAACTATTTTCTTTTAAGTTAGAATTTTATGAACTATGATCTTGCTTAAGTTAGTGGTTTGTTTGATTTTCGAACTTCTAGAGTTAGAATATTTTCATAATAAGTACTTGAATTTGATAATTTATTATTTGGATAGTTTATAGTTGATAAATTTTTCTATAAGTTTTATTTTATATTGCTAGCAATGGTGAAGTCTTTATCTTAATTGAAGTGACGTAGGGATTCATGTTTGAGTTAGGAAATGATTATTTAAATTGGATAATTTTTTTTTAATTAATTTCGCATTTGTAAAGTTAAAAGAGTAACATTTTAATTTAGTAAATTAGGGTGTTACACAAATCTTCTCGTCTAATGTTGCGGCCAACAAAAGTGAAAAATAGTGAATAACAAAATATGAACTAATTGCTAATCCTATCTCACGTGTGCTTTTCTAATATAGGCTGCTCATCTAACAAATATATATATATAGTTAATTCTAACTTAATTAAATAACCTAAGAAAATAATTAAATAATAGAATTCTAAATATAATAGGTATCTAAATATATTGTTTAAGGATTATAAAATAATAAAGCCCGACTCATTTAATTCTCTTCCATTTTCGACTTCTGCTAATAATTGCATAGAAAATTCTTCTTTCTCGATTTCTCTCGTCCAAATTCCTATGCTCACAAACTTTACATTTCCTGCATAAAAATCACACCTAAACGTGTATTGTATCCATATAAAATCATAGAAAACTTAACTTCTGAACAACCAAAATATACACACATCATTGTGACAAATTCATACTTTATATGTATAAAGTGCTTGGTTTAGAAATTTCAACAATGTTGCTTTGTTTTTATGATCACCGTAGATAATACAAAAATCACGAGTTCAAAATTTTTTTGAACCACTATCTTAGGACGGTTTGCAAAATTGGGCCACATTTTTACAGGCTTACCAAATTAGGCCATTCTATTTTAAAATTCAGTGTCCCTAGGCCAAATCTCGGCCCGATCGGACTATTTTGCATGTAAATCGTGCGTGAAATGATACATGGAGCCCGAAAATAACGTGACAGATACATAAATAAAAATATGAATTAAAAATTAAAAAAACAATGAAAAATCCATGTCTCTTCTCTCTCTTCCCTCTCCCTCCGTCTGCAAAATTCATCCATGAACTACCAATTTTCTATGAAGCTCCACAGTGCCGCCACTAAGATTCGATCCGATCTGATGAGTCACGAGGTACCTCCAAACCCCTTCATGTCGTGCTTCCAACCGATAGGGACAGATACCGGCGGCGGAAGTGGGCTTGTATTTTCGGCTCGATATCCACCACAACCCCTTCCTCTCCTCCTCAACAGTCCCTTCGCCCAGAAAGTCCAGCCGCCGCACTCCTTCATCTCCTCCTCCTCCTCCTCCTCCTCTTCCACTTCCACCTCCCCCTCCCTCCCGACGCCACCACAGCTTCCTACAGCAACACCACACAACCGCAGCGGCTGCATCGAGCTCAATGCCATCCATGAACTAACAATTTCCAATGATACAGAATTGAAATCTTTTCAATATTACCAACAAAAGTTTCCTCACCTCTATCTTCCAATGAAACCCCAATTTGCCATTCTCCGCCTCCTCCATAATCACCACAAAACCCCATAATTAATTTGAAATCCCATCAAACCACAATCAATTCGGTCTCGGCTATAACAAATCAGCAGAGCTCAGAAAGTCAAAACCCTCGCCGGACTCTCAAACCTCATCCTATCCGATCACAACGACAACGACGAAGTGAAGAAGCAATCCGGGCGGAGATAAATATGAGCGACTTAATCTAAGGCATCAAGGTTTCACGGAGAGAAGGCGTAGGAGACCGCCGCCGCTGGAATCGTGGATATAAATGTTCTCAACAAATGTGGATTTTCAGATTTCCCAGCAAGATTCAACATTTCATAGGTGTAATTGGGAAATTGTTTGTCAAATTAGGGTTCATAAATATTTTGGGGGAAATGAAAAATGAAATAGAGGCCTAATCTTTCCCGTTTCTGCATTTGCGGGTTCAAATACATTAAAATAAAAGCCACATCAACGATCGGGCTCCACCTGGCAAGTCACGCACGGTTCACGTGCTAAATAGCCCGATTGGGCCGAGATTTGGCCTAGGAACGCCGAATTTTAAAATTGAATGGCCCAATTTGATAAGCCCGTAAAAATGTGGCCTAATTTTTCAAATCGCCATAAGATAGTAACCCAAAAAAATTTTGAACTCCAAAAATTACTACTAAAAACGTTTGTATATGATCCATTCCACTCATATGGTAACTATATACTCCCTCGTCTCTGGTTAGTATGATTTAATTAATATTTTATATATACCTCACAACAAATCAAATTTACACCATATTTTTGGAGGACGGAGGAAGTATTATATATAGACAAATCTATTCGTAAACTTGACACTAAAATTAACTGTAAATAATTTGAGAAAATATATATACTCCAAGCATCTCAGCTTGTATTCATAATATATTGAGATACATATTACACACTAAAATAGCACTTGCTTGCTCGTGAACACATGCAACTGAAAATATTACTTTCACACACAAACTAATACTCAATTACTCATAACTCATTACATAAGATTTAGAAAGTGGAATCTTCAATTATGAGGTTTTCACGGGAATCCACCTCCGCCAATACCTCCACCAGCTCCTCCACCATAGCCACCGCCTGCACCTCCACCCAAACCACCTCCGCCGCCACCTCCGAAACCCCCTCCTCCGCCAGAACCCCCACCGATTCCAGACCCTCCACCAAAGCCGCCACCAGATCCTCCACCAAATCCAGAACCACCACCTAGTCCTCCTCCTCCACCTCCTCCGAACCCTCCGCCACCTCCAAGGCCGCCGCCTCCGCCTGCACCTGCACCTCCACCGAAGCCGCCACCTGCGCCTGCACCTCCACCTCCACCTCCACCTAGACCTCCACCGCCGCCACCTCCGTAACCACCTCCTCCGCCGAACCCGGGTCGAGGAAAGAATGACTTTTCGTCATGGAAAGAATCCTCGGAGCCAGCAAGCCTACGTGCGGTGGCGGTGCAGCAAACAAGAGCACTGAGAAAGAAAACAAGAACAAGTTTGGAAGCCATGTTGTAATTAAATGTGATATTACAAATTAATAATCTTGATTGTTGATGATGATGGTGAGAAGTGACAACTGCAAAAATGAGGAATATATAGGAGGAGAAAAATGCATGAATTATTGAGTTGCGGGGCCATCGTAGAGAAGAGATCGTATATCATTAATGGGTTCATATTCTCATCCATAAACCGCTTGGGAAATGCTAATCAATGCATAACTATTTGTTTTTGAAAGCAGACACTTGAGATCCTTTATCCTACTTATTACGGATTATATCTTCTGTTATATAATTGTATCTCACATTCTTCCTGTCGCAATATTAATTTCACTATTTTACTAATATTAATTTAAAATTTGAATTTTATTATTATATAGTAAATCTTTATGAACATTTATCACTACATAAAAAAGCCGAAATAACGACTGAAATTAACAACGGAATCAAAATTAACGACCACCGTCGCTACTGTAGTTGGTTGTCGCCGCTCCGGCTAACCCATCTATAATTATATAACAGCAAAATATATAGTTGGTTAGTCACTCACTCTCTCTCTATCTCTCTCTTTCACTATATACCTCTCACACATTCTCCATCTCTCATTCTCTCTCTGACACTCGCTATAGCCACTGCTGCTCCGACCGCCGTCGTCGCTCCGTCTCTCGCTGTCAGGTCAGTCTCTCGCTCTCTGTCACTATTTTACTCTTTCACCGTCTCTCTCTCTCGTTAACTCTGGCAGCTCCGTCCGTTCTCGTTCGTCTCCGGCTGCCGTTGTTGTTCGTGCAATCCAACCGTATCTTGCCGGTGTCATTGGTCAGTCCCCTCTCTCTCTCTCACTGTCCTTTTCTCTCTCTATCTATTTCTCACTGTCGTTGTTGGTCCATGTCTCACCGTCTCTCTCTATCGTCAACTTAGTGAGCTCAAATTAGCCCGGTCGACTGTTGTGCCGTTCTGCCATAGCTGAAGCCTTGTTACCAACAAGAGGTAACCCCCAACTCCGATGCTGTAGCTCAAGTGTTGTGCAAAAATAATATTGAGTTCCTTGTTTGTGCTTTGTTTGGTGTGTGAATGATAGAAATTGTGTTTATTTTTTGTTTTTTATGTGTAGCTCAATTTGATGTTTTACATGATTTCGTGTTTAGTCTTACTGGAATTTGTTAATTGGAACCTGCCCCCTTGGATGTTGTTAATTGATCATGGTATTTGCATTATAATTGTTGATGCAAGTAGGCCATAAATATAGAATAAATGATGTTTGTATATATGTCAAATGTATATATCATTAATTATGTATTCTGCAAGATCTTATTATTTATGTTCTTGTACTATTAATTTGCTTGTTGTGCAACATCTATATATATTAGTATATAATTTGGGATAGATGTAATTAATTTTCTTAAGGATCTTCTCCCTTTAGGATAGAAATTAATTACATCTTAAAGATCGTCGCCCAACAAATCAGTTTGTTTGATTTAACCAAGTTTTGCTTTGATGATTGTGATTTAATTACTTATTTTGAATTGCTTTAATATTGGGGGTCGGGTAGACGTAGTCATTTAGAATCATTTGTGCATTTCGATATATTAAAATCACGGTGTCAATATTTTATCAAAGTTCTGCCAGCCTGTAATGCTAATTGTTTAAGCATTTCATCAAGGTAATTAAATTGTTAAATCATACTCTCAATTTCTCAAAGGAAACCTTTCGTTTCCACCAACACTAACTTCGAATTCTGTCTGCATTTTATGCAAATCAATCGGAGATGGCGGCTTATGCAGCTCTAGTTTCTTTAATGCAGATCATACATCAGATTGAGAATCATCCTTCTCCTCTAATCTCTCTCGACAAGATGGTGAAAAGATTAATATCGTGGATTTGTATGAAGGTCTGCAGAAGGTGATAGAGGACATGGATTTGATCAAGAAAGAAGTGATGGAGATCGTTGCAGAAGGTGATAGAGGACATGGCTTCAAAACTCTATGGTTGTTGACATTAGATGTTATTTTTTTATTTAGACATAACTTGTTAATGTTGAATGTTTTTTTATGAAATTTAACAATGAATTAGTGTTTGATTAAGTTTTTATATTGTGTTTTAGATTCGTATTTATGTGATTTGTTGGATTTGAAATTGGTGTTTGTTTGTTGTTTGAGGGAACAGAAAAAACAGAGCATTACACTGCCCACTGTAAAACACCTAACGACGGACTAGCGACAGAATTTCCGCGCAAAAATCTAGAAATAACGATGGAAACCATTCCGTCGCGAAACAGTTTCCAGAATAAACCAAAAATAATGACGGAATTGATTCCATCGCCCATAGCGACGGAAATGCCATCGCTATTTCCGTCGCCAGTCGTCGACGATGAAATCTGTGACGCAAGGTCAACGACGACTACTCCGTCGTTAGCGTCGCGACGGAATTGAAATGCCGTCGTTAGGTGTCTTAGCCACGAGGGGTTTCGCGTCAAATGTATTCTGTCGTTAGCACGTTTTAGCGACGGAATTCAGCGGTTTAGCGACGGAATATTCCGTCGTTAGAAGCGCATTTTTTTGTAGTGTATTAAAAAATTTGGAACTTAACTCATTTTTTAATAATCAATCATAATAATTAATTAAAAATTAAAAAATGTAAATTAAATGTGAAAAAATATAAACCCTAATCGGATTAGTAAACCTAGTTAATAATTATAAAATTATACTAAAATATAAGAGATTGGAATTGAAGAAAAAATGACAAAAAAAATAATTAAATATAGATAATGGAATACGAGTGACAGGGGATCTCAAGTGCACGTTTTAATGTCAAACTTATATCCCATTTTTATTTTATTTTTAGTTTTTTTTTTCATATTTATTCAATCAAGGTATACAACAACATTTTTTAGTATTTAATTTGATTTTAATTTTTAGTTAATAAACAATTATCAGCATCGATTATTAGTTAATACAACAACATTTTTTAGTATTTAAATTTCAAATTTTAGTAGAAATATTTATTAGGGTTCATATAATTATTACTCCGTATCCAAACCGAAAAGCCCAAGCTGCATGGATGATCTCCCTATGTATATATGCATGTATTTTTTTCTTTTTTTTCTTTTTTGGATATCGTGGGAACCACCTGATACGGCCAATAATTACGCGGAAGCAAAGACTCGAACAACGTCAGCGAAAAGGTTGATTCAATCTAACTTTAAACTGAACTAATAGAAATAAAAATACCTAATATACTGATCTGATTCGAAAATTGAACAAGAAATAGAACAAGACACGAAACAAAGCCAAATAACGATTAAAAACCCTAAATTGGAACTCGATTAGAAACTATAGTAAAACAACTCCGATCAAGCTCAAATTTTAACACAAATTATGAATTGAACTCAGGAACAACATATCCAAAATTTAGCCAATTCGCACGAGGGGTTTGGGATTTGGTACAGGACGGACTTTTGGATCGATTTAGGTTAAAACTGCGGATGAGGGCTGTATCGGAGGAAATTTGGAATTGGTGAGGATCTGGCGTGGTTGCAGGAGTAGTATGGACGGTAGATGATGGATGGAAGGAGATCGAGATGGCTTGAGATGAAAAGAACGAAGAGAGGTTGAAGAACTTACCCGAGACGAACCCCAAATCGACTTGATCCGAAACGCATCTATGGATCGATCTCCGTGGCTTGTCTAACCCGGATACGACTGGATATCACGAACGATACAATTGATTTCAAGTTCTAAAGATGCCAACTTAAGAACTCTACCAAGAACACAAGAGAAAAACGTGAGCCTAATCACGATGTGAGACAAAATGAACAATTCGATTTTTGATTCAATAATGTCTGCTGAAAATAATGTTCTCCAAAGACCTAAATACTAGGGCTAATCCCTTGACCAATTCGAAGTAGGCCTAACAATTGGGCTTCGAAATTAAATTAAAAGAAATACTAACTATTGGGCTTTACTACTGAATTAAATTACATACCAAGTCTGAGCCCAAATAAAATAAAACATAAAATAATTACACAAACAAGAGCCCAATTTTCGAAACTAGGCCCATCATAAACATCAATCCTGGGCACTGGTCAAGTTCATCAACTTGGACTGCTTACTCCCGATATCTTCATCTTCCAGTTTCTTCCGGACAATGCACTGAAAATAGCCTTGCAGCTTCTTGGCTCTCATTCGTGTAACTGGACCTCTCAGCTGCAACTCCGGGTTTGAATCATCAGTGCTGGACCCCGGCTCATCATTCCCCCCTGCTGAACAGAATTTGTCCTCGAATTCGGCTCCTCCTCAGCATCGAAATCATCTACAGGAAAAGGAGATAAGTCAGAAACATTAAAAGTATTAGAACATTTATACTCACCTGGAAGATCAATGCGGTAGGCATTATCATTGACTCGGGCAACGACAGTAAACGGTCCATCTCCTCGAGGCATCAACTTAGGCTTTCTCAAGTTAGGGAAGCGCCCTGGACTGAAGTCGATCCAAACCCTATCGCCTGGTTTGAATATCACTTGCTTGCGATGTGCATTAGCCTTGGTTGCGTTTTTCTGACCTTGAAGCTCGATCCTGTCCTTGATCTTCTTGTGCATCTCTTGAACCTGTTCAGCTCTACGAGAACCTTGCAAACTCGAAAGATGGTCAATAGGCAAAGGAATAAGATCTGTAGGAGTAAAAGGATTAAAACCATACACAACCTCAAACGGAGACATATTAGTGGAAGAATGCACAACACGATTATAAGCAAACTCAGCAAAAGGTAAGCACCCTTCCCAAGACTTCAAATTATTTTTAACTAATGCACGAAGTAAAGTACCTAAAGTCCTATTAACTACTTCAGTCTGACCATCAGTCTGAGGATGACATGCAGTAGAAAATAAGAGTTTAGTACCTAGCTTTCCCCAAAGAACTCGCCAAAACAAGAACTTAGAATCCCTATCAGACACAATAGTCCTAGGCATGCCATACAGTCTAACTACTTCACGAAAGAACAGATTAGCAATGTTGACAGCATCATCAGTTTGTCTGCATGCAATAAAATGAGACATTTTAGAAAACCTGTCCACAACCACAAACACAGAATCCTTGCCAGACTTAGACTTAGGCAAACCAAGAACAAAATCCATAGAAATGTCAATCCAAGGTGCAGAGGGTGCAGACAGTGGAGTGTACAAACCAAATGGATTAGAACTAGATTTAGCCTTTCTACATGTAATACATCTAGCACAGATTCTCTCTACATCTCTCTTCATGCGAGGCCAATAAAAATGTTCATGCAATAAACTCAAAGTCTTTGCAACACCAAAATGACCCATCAGACCACCTGCATGAGACTCTAAAACAAGCAAATCTCGCATGGAACAAGTAGGGACACACAACTTTGTATCTTTAAACAGAAATCCATCAGTCACATAAAAGGAATCAACAGTTCTAGACCTAGACTGACAATTCTCAAAAATATCACCAAAGTAAGGATCAGATGCATAAAAACTCTTCAAATTCTCTAACCCTAAGCACTGGGCATGCATCACAGAAAATAAGGTATACCTGCGAGAAAGTGCGTCAGCAACCACGTTCTCCTCATCTTTCTTGTACTTAATCACATATGGAAAAGATTCAATGAATTCAACCCATCTGGCATGTCTCGAATTCAAATTCTGCTGCCCTTTCAAGTGCTTCAGTGATTCGTGATCAGTGTGAATCACGAACTCCTTTGGTCTCAGATAATGCTGCCAAGTCTCCAAAGACCTCTTCAAAGCATACATCTCCTTGTCGTACGTAGAGTACCTAAGGGCTGTTCCATTCAGCTTCTCACTGAAATAGGCGACCGGCTTCCTATTCTGCATCAAAACAACACCAATGCCTATACCAGAGGCATCACACTCGATTTCGAATGTCTTAGCAAAGTCAGGTAAAACCAAAACAGGAGCATTGCATAATTTTGACTTCAACAAATTAAACGCATGCTCTTGAACTTTACCCCACTCAAACTTCTTATCTTTCCTACTTAACTCAGTCAATGGTGCAGCAATGGATGAAAAATCACGCACAAAACGACGGTAAAATCCAGCTAAACCATGGAAAGACCTAACTTCAGAACTAGACTTAGGTGTTTGCCATTCCTCAATGGTTCGCACCTTAGCTCTATCAACTTCTACACCACGACTACTAACAACAAAACCAAGAAAAATAACCTCATCCATGCAAAAGGAACACTTAGATAGGTTGGCATACAACTTAGCATCACGCAACAACTCAAAAACATGCCTAAGATGTCTAACATGCTCAGAAACACAAGTACTATAGATAAGGATATCATCAAAGTAAACAACAACATATTTTCCAATAACATCATGCAGCACATGATTAATCAAACGCATAAAAGTACTAGGAGCATTAGTAAGTCCAAAAGGCATCACAAGCCATTCATACAAACCATGCTTAGTCTTAAATACGGTTTTCCACTCATCCATTTCAGACATTCTAACTTGAAAATATCCAGAACGTAAATCAATTTTAGAAAAGACAGACGCTCCAGACAACTCATCTAGCATATCATCTAACCTGGAAATGGGAAAACGATACTTTACCGTGATCTTATTGATAGCTCTGCAGTCCATACACATATGCCAATCATTCGTCTTCTTCGGTACAAGGATCACAGGAACTGCACATGGCGACATGCTCTCTCTGATTTGCTTCTTTTCCAGCAACTCCCGAACTTGTCGGTCTATTTCTTTGGTCTCCTCAGGGCTGGTCCTGTAAGCTGGCCTGTTGGGAAGAACGGCGCCAGGCTGGAAGTCTATCTGGTGCTCAATCCCCTGAATAGGCGGTAGACCACTTGGTATCTCTTCTGAAAATACATCCTTGAACTCCTCCATCAATGGCTGCAAAACAGAAGGAATAACAATATTAGGAGTATCATTAGCCTTAAATGTAACTAGAACGATATGCTTACCAGCTCGGATTGCTTTCTGTACTCCCTTTGCACTAATAAACAAATTCTTGTGCACTGGACCTGAATTGACTGCACTGGAACTCGAGGGAGTGGCATCATGAACGGACTTAGCAGATCCTTTAGGCGTGGAAGAGGCTGCCTTGGATGACTTGGGATCAGCCGAACTTATTGTAGGGCTAGGAGACGACGGCGTGACCGTGTTATCTGACTTCTTCTTCTCCCGTTCTTCCTTGAACTTCTCTTGCATCTTCTTCTGGTCTTCTGCAACATCCTTAGGCACCAATGGCCATAATCTAGTGGTCCGTCCATCTTTAGTCACAGAATAAGTGTTGGCGAATCCATCATGTGTCGCTTTCCTGTCAAACTGCCAAGGACGACCAAGCAAAATATGTGCCGCATCCATAGGGATAACGTCACATAAAACAGTGTCAATATATCTATCAACTGAAAATGTAACATGTACCTGATATCCAACTCGGATTTCGCCTCGGTCAGATAACCACTGTAGACGGTAAGGCTTGGGATGCTTCTGTAGAATCAGGTTCAGTTTCCCTACTGCATATTGGCTGATAGCGTTCACAACGCTACCACTGTCTATGATCATCGAGCATGTCTTGTCTAGAACCGAACAACGAGTGTAGAAGATGTTTTCACGCTGATCGTTCTGTTCTTCTCGAAAAAGGCTCAAAGCTCGAATGGAAATAAGACTAGGGTAAGTCTGCTTCGGTTTTGC
The DNA here is from genome assembly GCA_031470985.1 of Agastache rugosa. Lineage (NCBI taxonomy): Eukaryota > Viridiplantae > Streptophyta > Magnoliopsida > Lamiales > Lamiaceae > Agastache > Agastache rugosa. Next base: position 33,744,142 of record CM062601.1, on the reverse strand, counting down.
ATCTTCAACTTCGACGCCGGTGGACTCTTCAAGGGGCTGTTCGGTGTCTATTGTTTCAACTGGATCTTCGAGTTCATCTTCACTAGCTGATTCTAGCTTATTCTGCTCGGTAATGATGAGAACTCGGTGATTTGGACACTGGGCTTGAAAGTGTCCCCATTCTTTGCACTTGTGACACTGAACGTCACGTGCTCTTTCTGAAGTACCATTCTGAGGCTGACTAGGCTGCATAGGCCGGTTCTGGACGTGTCTGTTTGGTGCAGGCAAAGTGTAGTCAGGTCTGCGGGAGGGTTGTGGTGCAGACGGCTCAGAACGGCGAACGGGCTGTGTGGACTGGCTAGGAGAACGAGTAGGGGTTGTCCTAGGTGTAGAAGAGTCGCCTCGAACCCAAGGGGTCCTAGCAGACGTCGACTGGAAGGATCGACATCGTCCATCTCTGAGCTGTCGTTCTACAATAGATGCATAATGAACCATTGCTTCAACAGAATTGAAGTCCCTCAATTCGACTTCACAAACAATATCAGGGTTCATTCCTTCAATGTACCGGTTGAGTGTAGCAATCAATGTCTCTTCTTTCCCAACCCGGTTCAATGATGTCTCTAATTCCTTGTGATATTCCTCAATTGATCTGGACCCTTGACGAATCTGACTAAGCTTCTTCTCAAATTCTCTCTCATAGTGTACTGGGATGAATCTGCCTCTCATCACATCTTTCATTTCTTGCCAAGTGTCAATCAAAGGATATCTATCTCTTCTGCGCCTATTCTGCTGAAACTCCCACCAAGTTGCAGCATATCCAGTGAACTCAAGGGAAGCTAGCTGTACTTTCTTAGGCTCTGGGAAGTCATAACACTCAAAAATCTTGTCAACTTTGCGCTCCCAGTCTAAATAGGCATCTGGATCATGTCTGCCGTCGAATTCTGGAATGGTGGTCTTGATATTGTTGAGAAGACCATCTGCATTACCTTATCTAGGCTGCTCTGGGTAGATGTTTCAACTCTAAACACCTAGACTTAACTCGCAAGAGAACGAGGTCAATGTAGGGCGTCAAGCTAACCCAAGTCGTATTCACAAGGAAGGCTAAACAGGGCAAATACTCCTAGTATTACTTACACAGAAATTAAAACGATCATAAACATTCTAAACCAATAATTTGAGAACAAAGAACCAAATAAAAGGGCAAATGCAATGTAACAAATAAATGACGAAAGAAATAAGCACGAGGAAAAAGTATTAGGGCTTAGATTCTTCTCTTTAATTCCTCACCAAGCTTGGAAATTATCAATTCACTTAATCAACTCGCATAATCCACTTCAACAAAAGGTTAACATCAATAACTCTCGTTTCAATCCGTTAAAACTTTAAGACTAAATTATACGATTAAGACTAAAGATTAGATATGCGTTTCCGGTCAATCTAATTATCGAAAGAATTATGATCGAGCAGTAGATTCATCTATCGATCTCATCTACTACCTAACAATATCGAACAATGGCCAATTATTCAATATAAAAGCAAACAATTCAATCAATACAGAATTCACATATACCAAGCAAGGATCAGAATTAAATCGAATATCTAAACCCTAAATAAAAAGTTAGCTATCCATAGAACAATGCATTGAAGAATTACAAGAGGAATTCATCAAATTCACCGTAAGAAATAAATTAAACAAGCAATCCTTACAATACTCGTGATGATGTTCACAATCGAAACCACGATCTTGTCTTTTGCAGCCACCAAAATAATGAAATCAAGACTATCCTAAAAGCACTCAAGAGTTGTCTAAAAAAAAGTCTCTAACGAGTGAGAATGAATATCCAAATACAGAACCCTAGCTGAACTAAATAAACGCGCAGCAGACGTTACTTAATTCCAGCGCTCGCTGGATTCAAATCTGCGAACTCAATTCCAGCTACCGCTGGAACTGAGCGACCGCTCAAATCCGGCGCTCTCCCAAAGGCAGCGATCGCTGGCTGTTGCTTTCTTCACGCCAAATCTTGTTTCTTTCTTGTGCACAATCCATCACTCCACTGTTTTCTCCTTTTAGTTATTCAAAACCTACAACCACCATAAACCACACCAAAGCAACCAAGGGTAGCCAAAAACGAGAAATAAAAGATGGAAAATATGCACACACACACGAAAACACGACTCAACAACAGCCTAAAAACATAACATAAAACGACTAAACAAACCCCCCCACACTTAGCACTTTGCTTGTCCTCAAGCAAAAACAACAATAATTTGAGGAGAAAATGATAAATAATCACAATCAAAAGATCATGCAAATCAATTACTTTCACGAAGCTCAACGCTAGAATAATCATCAATCTTAAAATTAAGCATTAATCCAATTTGGCATGTTGCCCGTCTAACGAGAATTATCAATCATAAGACGAACCAAACAAGTCATGACAAATGCTCTCTTTAACAATCAAACATGAAATTTATTTTTTTTCTTTTTAATAAGGATTTGAGGATAGAACTTAGGACAAAATTCATTAGGTGAAGTCATCGGTCAAAATGTCCGAGTTTTCTAATGTGGTTTCCCATACTCATCATGCAAGATTTCAAAGAAAAAGCTAAGCACGATAGGAGTAGAATCCATGTCACATCCCCTTATTTATATCTCTTTTTTTTTTTTTTAGAGGTACTTGGATCAAAATTCACAAGGTTCACCCTTAGGGATTATCCCCAAGTCTCCTTGTGTGGTTTCCCATGCTCATAGTTTACACTAGAGGAGCAGAAATCCTAATTACCCCCCCTTTTTTTTTTATTATCAGAGAGAACAAAAGTCAAAACAAGTAAGATTATCCTCGTCAATCCAATTCTCAAAGATAGTACCCCACAGCACAAATCATCACAATACTCACTTTCAAAATAACTCAAATTCTAGAGCTAAAACCACGAGAACCAATTAATAAGCATGATCAATTAATAGAGATTACAAACGATTAACTCCTCAAATCATAGCAGTTCACTGTCGGAAAGAAAGTACTAAGTGCCACAAAAACACAAAATACACAAAACAGAACGACATAATTTACAAGAAACGGCTCAAAACATAAGAACGACCCCTCCACACTTAAAACAAGCATTGTCCTCAAGGCTAACAAAATAACCAGACAACGGGAGTAAAAAGTAGAGATAGATACGTCCCTGAGTATGTAGAGCCGGCAACGTTGGGAATCCCGGACGGTGGTATTCCCGAACAAACGAACTGATACACCTGAAACACAAAAGAAGAAAAACACACGACGAAAACAAACCCCGATCAAAAATACCTAAAGCACGACTCACACAAAGGACAAAAATAGCTAACCCCTGAGCAGTGAGAAGTCACTACTCGTCTGGCTGAAATGGTGGTGGTGGTGAGTGAGCAACTGTCCATGCACTCCATTGGGCCTCCAATGCCGACATCCGCTGCTGTTGCGTGTCGAGACGATGATAAACTTTGTGGCGGAACTCGCCAAATTCGTGGTTGAATGCAGTCTGAGTAGCATCATAATGGTCCCGAAATGACCTCAAGTCATCACGCAACATCTGGAAGTCATAAGAAGGCATGGTGGTATGAAGTGGATCGGAGTCTGGAACGGGAGAGTAGGGAGTAGTCTGGGGCTGCGTAACTGAGGGTCAGCTGAGGTTCCTGCGCCATCTTGTCGGTTGGCCGCTAAAATCTGATCATTGAAATATTCCCGAACGCAATGACGTTGTTCATGAGGAACCAGCGTCATCCTGTCAAAGGCAATTTGAGCATCCTTAAGCTCATTAAGGTCTATCAAATATCGGCGCACCACTGTTTGATCTTGAGGTGCAGACCCCGCAGAAGGCAAAACACCAAAATGCTGAGCCAAAGCAGTGATTATGCCGCACAAGGAAGCATGAGAACCTTGTCGATTTTGCATTCCTTCCATTGCTCTCCAAATGAAACTGGAAGGGCAAATTCGGATCTTTGCCGTGTCACACCGTAACAGACAAACCTCAGTAGAATTTACTTTGTTAGCTTGCTCCTTGCCCGAGACATTGTATGCAATGAATTTGTGCACAACGGCGAGTGCTGGGTCTTTGATAAACCCATTCGGCGACCCGTTGGTTTTCCAATTCTCACACCCCGTAATCTCTTGCCATGCCGTTTCAACATCAAACGACTTTGGCCTTCTTCCAATGCCAGTAACTGGAAAACCAAACACATCTTTCATGGTGTTTAAATTCACTGTAAATTTATGCCCTTGCATCCGACAAGTAATCTCCTTTATTTCCCCCTTGACTTCAACAGTTACTTTCATGGTGCTCAAAAATTCAAAACATAAGGGTTTATACCCGTCTAATTCCATTTTAGCAAAAGTGGACAAACCGATATTTTTCAACAACTGAGGCACCCTTTTATCAATACCCAAACTCTCCAGTAACTTCCAATCTAATAACCGAGGATGCGTAACATCAAATTGATCAAATTTCTGGAATAAGTTACCTTCAAGATCAGCATACACTGGAAATGGAGCATTATACAGAGCTGATTTGTCTTCGGGTGTTTCCTAAAAATAGCCCATCTCCTCGTCACTGACATGACTGGACGGAGCATTCTTGGTACGAGGCATTGTTGAACAGATGGAAAGATGACTGAACTGGAACCATGGCCGAAAGGAAACAGCTGCTGAAATTGAGCGCCGGCTGAAAAGGAGCGCCGGGTGAAAATGAGCGGTCGCTGAAAGTGAGCGGCGGCTGGAATGACGGTGGTCGATGGCGGCAGACGGAAAAAACAGGCTCCGGCTGGAATATGGCTGAGACGGTGGTCGGCTGCACTTGAACGAAAAGGGACGGCGGAGGCTGGAATTAACTGTGGCTGACGGCGGTAGGCGGCTGGAATTAACGGTGACTGACGGCGGCTGTAAGTGAGCGAGGAAGACGGCAGTGGCTGGAATTAAGCGGGGGCTGGAAATTTGGGCGATGAGAGGAACGAGTGAAGAACTGGAATCAGGGGGAGTTGAGAGCGAGCGGCTGTTGTTTTAAAATGAAATTAGGGCACATCAATATGCCCTTTTATAGGGAAGAAATACACCGCGCGCTGTCTTCCAGCGATCCCTCGAACTACGCCTCAAGACTTGTTTCCAGCGCTCGCTTGTTCTCGGCGCCGGCTGAATCCCAGCGCTCACTCAGTTCGAGCGCTCGTTGGGAGCAATTCTGCGAACATACCCTCCAGCGGCCGCTCAATTCCAGCGGTCTCTGAAAACTGCAGTACGAGCTAGCGCGCGCTTGTTTCCAACGCCGGTTTCTTTTCAGCGCTCGCTCAATTCGAGCGCTCGTTGGGCGCAATTCTGTGAACACACCCTCCAGCAGCCGCTCAATCTCAGCGGTCTCTGAAATCTGCATCTTGAAAGTACGAGCTAGCGCCCGCTTGTTTCCAACGCCGGTTTCTTTTCAGTGCTCGCTCAATTCAAAGCATCTTCTGCGGGCATTCCATAGAAAGATGGAAGTTGGTTGAAGTGAATATTCTTCAACTCATAATTCCTTGCTGCCTCTCCCAAGACTATACAAGAAGTTGCGGCCCCAATCACCGGGCGAGCGAAATCCCGCATATTTCTAACATTATTTGGGATTGCCATCTTCGGAATCTGAGACTCGTCACTTGAGGAGTGATTCTCACTTGATTCTTCTTCCTCCAAATTGGGTAACACTAATCCTTTTGGTCTGTGTATGCTATCAAACACGGGAGCCAATCTCCTGTTGAGACTTCGTCTACCTTGCATAAACAAACACAAAACACAAAAGAATCACGCGCACCTGTTGAAGAAATAAAAATCAATAAATAAAAGTACAAATAAATACGAAAAATAAAAGTAACACTAAGAAATAATTCGCCTAAAGCCTTCCCCGGCAACGGCGCCAAATTTTGTTTCAACTCTAAACACCTAGACTTGACTCGCAAGAGAACGAGGTCAATGTAGGGCGTCAAGCTAACCCAAGTCGTATTCACAAGGAAGGCTAAACAGGGCAAATACTCCTAGTATTACTTACACAGAAATTAAAACGATCCTAAACATTCTAAACCAATAATTTGAGAACAAAGAATCAAATAAAAGGGCAAATGCAATGTAACAAATAAATGACGAAAGAAATAAGCACGAGGAAAAAGTATTAGGGCTTAGATTCTTCTCTTTAATTCCTCACCAAGCTTGGAAATTATCAATTCACTTAATCAACTCGCATAATCCACTTCAACAAAAGGTTAACATCAATAACTCTCGTTTCAATCCGTTAAACCTTTAAGACTAAATTATACGATTAAGACTAAAGATTAGATATGCGTTTCCGGTCAATCTAATTATCGAAAGAATTATGATCGAGCAGTAGATTCATCTATCGATCTCATCTACTACCTAACAATATCGAACAATGGCCAATTATTCAATATAAAAGCAAACAATTCAATCAATACAGAATTCACATATACCAAGCAAGGATCAGAATTAAATCGAATATCTAAACCCTAAATAAAAAGTTAGCTATCCTTAGAACAATGCATTGAAGAATTACAAGAGGAATTCATCAAATTCACCGTAAGAAATAGATTAAACAAGCAATCCTTACAATACTCGTGATGATGTTCACAATCGAAACCACGATCTTGTCTTTTGCAGCCACCAAAATAATGAAATCAAGACTATGCTAAAAGCACTCAAGAGTTGTCTAAAAAAAAGTCTCTGACGAGTGAGAATGAATATCCAAATACAGAACCCTAGCTGAACTAAATAAACGCGCAGCAGGCGTTACTTAATTCCAGCGCTCGCTGGATTCAAATCTGCGAACTCAATTCCAGCGACCGCTGGAACTGAGCGACCGCTCAAATCCGGCGCTCTCCCAAAGGCAGCGATCGCTGGCTGCTGCTTTCTTCATGCCAAATCTTGTTCCTTTCTTGTGCACAATCCATCACTCCACTGTTTTCTCCTTTTAGTTCTTCAAAACCTACAACCACCATAAACCACACCAAAGCAACCAAGGGTAGCCAAAAACGAGAAATAAAAGACGGAAAATATGCACACACACACGAAAACACGACTCAACAACAGCCTAAAAACATAACATAAAATGACTAAACAATAGACATTCATGCGAGCTCCCTGGAAACGTGGCTGGAATTGATCACCATGACCCCGGCCTCTACCTCGAGCTGCAAAGCCGTTTCTGTCTCTCTGAAGTGGGAAGAACTGAGCTGTATTATCCTCAACTCGTTCATCCTCAAAGTGTTCTGACTCAGATGCTTCTTCATGTAGTTCGAACTAATCTATGTGATTAGCAGGTGCTTGTTGCTGCTGTGGATTTCGAGTCTGTGGTGGTGTCTGAATGGTCGCTGTACTGAACTGCTAAAATCTATCCAACAATTTAGCCATGGTGTTCTGAACTTCTTTGATTTGACCCTGTACCTGACCACTCAAAGCATCAAAGTGGTACTTGGCGTCCCAATCTGACTGGGTACCTGAAAACTGCGGTGACTTTCCTGAATCCATAAAACCTGCACAGTGAACAAACGTAAAGAAATAAAAGGGACCTCACAGTTCCTTACAATCACTCGTTTGTCCTCTCTGATTTTTTTTTACCACTCGTGTATGTCACTCAATGTATAAGATTGAAGAAAAATGGAAACTGTATAAACTGCACAAAATGCCCCGATAGAATCTGTTGTCAACTCTTTAGCTTTAGTCAAGAGCTCGGACTTGACTTCCAGAGGACCACGGGATAGCAATGAGACCACGAAGAGGGCTGTAATGGTAAGTGTAGGCAAGGCGTGGGGTGTAGGAGAAAGGGTTTGAACAAAAAAAATGAAAAAAATTCAAAAATCAGAAAAACCGAAAAAGTTCGGAGGGCGATTTCACCTAGAAGATGAAGGAATTTGGGCAAAAAAGCCTATATGTCACGGAAAGGCTGTGAGTCTTGCTCAGAACGTCATTCCGCTTCCGGAATGGTATTATGGGCAAAAATCGGGCTTCGGGAGCAAAAGTTGTAGTGTAAAGATGAAAAAAATCCGAAAATTGGAAAGGAAATGAATTGGGATGGGATTTCCGGTACCAAGGGCTGTAAGATGCTCGGTTATGCAAGGGAATAGATAAGGAATGCCAACAATCAGAAGGAAGTGGATGAATTTTAGATGGAAAGTTGTTACGAATTTGACTTCACTTCAAATAAGGAAACAAATTTGAGCCAAATCAAGAAAGCAATAACTCCAAATCCTAATAGAACTAGGACAGTCCAAATTCAATCCCTATTAAACCAAGAAGGCCGAAATCTAAGCCACCAAATACTCGACAATAAAAAAAATAAAGAATGCGAAATAAAATTCCAAACGACGTCCCCAATCGTTAGTCGACGAAGGACAACAACTCTACCCAACAAAGAAGACACATGACTCAAACAAACTGCAATCAAGATTATGAAGATTCATAACAATAAAATTCACGAACTCGGTGATCCAATCCTAGGGCTTCGACTTGAATTCTTTTTTTTTCGTTTTTTTTTAAAACTTAGTCGATCACTTTTGCCCCTAGAATGTCACACCAATTTGGATTGAACCACGACCAGCAAGAGCTGACGTGGCTCTGATACCAAAAATTATGATACGGCCAATAATTACGCGGAAGCAAAGACTCGAACAACGTCAGCGAAAAGGTTGATTCAATCTAACTTTAAACTGAACTAATAGAAATAAAAACACATAATATACTGATGTGATTCGAAAATTGAACAAGAAATAGAACAAAACACGAAACAAAGCCAAATAACGATTAAAAACCCTAAACTGGAACTCGATTAAAAACTATAGCAAAACAACTCCGATCAAGCTCAAATTTTAACACAAATTATGAATTGAAGTCAGGAACAACATAACCAAAATTCAGCCAATTCGCACGAGGGGTTTGGGATTTGGCACGGGACGGACTTTTGGATCGATTTAGGTTAAAACTGCGGATGAGGGCTGTATCGGAGGAAATCTGGAATTGGTGAGGATCTGGCGTGGTTGCAGGAGTAGTATGGACGGTAGATGATGGATGGAAGGAGATCGAGATGGCTTGAGATGAAAAGAACGAAGAGAGGTTGAAGAACTTACCCGAGACGAACCCCGAATCGACTTGAATCCGAAACGCGTCTATGGATCGATCTCCGTGGCTTGTCTAACCCAGATACGACTGGATATCACGAAAGAGACAATTGATTTTAAGTACTTCTAAAGATGCCAACTTAAGAACTCTACCAAGAACACAAAAGAAAAACGTGAGCCTAAGCACGATGTGAGACAAAATGAACAACTCGATTTTTGATTCAATAATGTCTGCTGAAAATAATGTTCTCCAAAGACCTAAATACTAGGGCTAATCCCTTGACCAATTCGATGTAGGCCTAACAATTGGGCTTCGAAATTAAATTAAAAGAAATACTAACTATTGGGCTTTACTACTGAATTAAATTACATATCACAAAGTCTGAGCCAAAATAAAATAAAACATAAAATAATTACACAAACAAGAGCCCAATTTTCGAAACTAGGCCCATCATAAACATCAATCCTGGGCACTGGTCAAGTTCACCAACTTGGACTGCTTACTCCCGATATCTTCATCTTCCAGTTTCTTCCGGACAATGCACTGAAAATAGCCTTGCAGCTTCTTGGCTCTCATTCGTGTAACTGGACCTCTCAGCTGCAACTCCGGGTTTGAATCATCAGTGCTAGACCCCGGCTCAACACCACCCACATCAGCTATTTTAGTACGTACATACTAGATAAACCTTCATCCTTGTGCAAAAGCTTGCAAACCACACAATATTTATATAGTATATGGTTGGTTGACTTCTTAAGTCTTACTTCCACCTTATCATTGAAGACTTTTGATCTGCAACTTGCACGAGAAACTGTAATGTAGGTCCTCGTTACTCTCTCTCTCTCTCCATATTGGTTGTAGGTCAATTATGCATAAATTAATAAAGGAAACTAGATCTCTAGTCTACATTACGTATGTGTCCCACACAAGAGTGTAAAATCATCACATAATTTTGATACTATGTATCAATTTCAGAAATATTCTCTCCGTCCCATTCATCATGTCCTCATTTTCTTTTCTAATTGGATTGTCTCATTCATGTTGTCTATCTACTTCAAATAAAGAAAACAATTAATTCTTTAATGTAACCTACCCACTTTATATCTTTTTATCCTTCTTCTTAATCTTCGTATCGAACAGTAACAGGCTAAGATCGATGGATAGAACGGAGAGAGTAATATCTTTAGTGCAATATACATGCATGATGTATATAGTCTACTATTTGTATGAGTATTAGACTGTACTATAAAAGCAAAATCGTGGTCGAATATACAAGGGTCCTTGATATCAATCACTGTCCATATACAGAATTGTTTTAATACAAACAAAACCGTTCACTGCAAAAGTATTTGCTATATATGCGATAATAATGTACTAAAATTTCGTTTATATCATTTTCTTAATCTTCACAACAGTTAGCTTTAAATTGTTGCTTTTCTTTTCTTTTCTTTTCCTTTTACTTATTTTCAACAAGTTAAAGAACTAATTTAAAAAATTGATTATAGCTATTGAGTCATATTGTATTTGAATTGTAATTTACAAATATTATATATGTATTTCAAATAAAAAGACAACTAACTTTTAAATAAAAAGACAACAAACCATTGAATAGAAAAGAATATCATAAGACAACAATGATTTTCATAAAAAATCGTAATCTTAATTCTCCAAAAAATATCATTGTCTTAGACATGATCGTTGTCTGTGAGTGAAAAATATGCTCATAATTAAACAAAAAAATTTCTTTGTTGTCGTAGTGAAATAACGCACTCTATAATGTCTGTTTCTTTTGCGATCAGATGCAACTGAGGTTGCCAAGTTGTTGGATGTGTGGTACAGTGTTGCATTCTTGTTGTACCTTGTGCAAATGGTTGCATCGCATAATGTTTGATAGTGTGAGGAAATATGTGCAGCTTTTGGATGATCTTAGGATCAAATTTGCAGTGTTGTAAAATGGTAATTTGTAACTTAAATTATTTATATTAGTAATGCAGTTTTAACTACTAACCTATTAATTTGACTGTGACATTGTTAAATAAAACACCTAAAACAACATACTGAAAAATAATAGACAATAATGAAAAACCGTTATCCTAAAGTTATAGGACTGAAAAATACTATATCGTTTTGCTAAAGCCCCTAAATGACATCGTTTTGTGCTTAATAAAGCACATAATAGAAAAATTAAAAATTTGTTGAGGAGGTTCGAGCCCAATTATGTGCTTTATTAAGCACAATAATCTCGTTAAGGGCTTTAGCAAAACGATGTCGTATTTTTCAGTCTACATTGAAGTCCACGTAATTGTTTCGGCTGCTCGAAAAATTGGAAAGGTCTCAATTACAAAAAATATAAAGTTTGTGCTTTAATTAGTAAAACTTTAAAAATCAGATTAAAATTGTAAACATCTAAAATTCGTAATTTATTTTGTCAAAACCTCTATTTATTACTACAAAAGAAAATCATATATTAATTAGTCAACCCTAATAAATAAATAAATAATAGGGTGAATTGTACTAATGTGTGGTCCATCGTACCTGAGTTTTCTCTCTTATAAAAATTGCTTAAATTGGAACTTTTATTTGGGCCTTCAGATGCATATATGCGTAGAAAGTCCAACTTATGGCAACTTTCAAATATGTACATGTTGATCCAAGCCTTAAGGAAGCCATGTATTTGGCCCATTGCGACGCAATATGGAAGCTTCAATTTTCAGTAATAATTAGTATTATTTATTTAATACTATTTTATATTTTTTAATAAATATAAATAAATATCTATTACTAATAGAAAAATAAACGGTACTTCTTCCTCGGTATTCCATTCCGATTTTTCTTTATTCTGGTAATTTTGTGCAATATTAATTCATATTTATATATATTCTAATTTGAATCTATCGTTATGATTATTACTATATTCATTATATATGTATTTAATTAATATTTGTAATATATTTATATTTATCTTTTCTTGTATAATGTCATTAATTAACTTATACTCTCTTCTTCTCAGGTTGTTCAACTAATATTTTATACCTCACAACAAATCAAATATGCACCACACTTTGGGGGACGGAGGGATTAATAAACTATTAAATATTGTAGTATTGATCTATCTATGTTGTTATTGAATTCTAATAGACTTTTATGTGTCATATTATGACACTAGATTACGTATTAGAAGAATTGTCAATCTCAATTATGTTCAGATATTAGAAATAAAATTATTTTTTAAGTTAGTCTATAAGTAGTACTAATAATTAAATTTAAAGCAACAAACTAATTTTGAAAAGGCAAGGAGACCAATAGAAAATTTGTAAATGAAAATAGTTATGAAGACTAAATAAACATATTTAATCAAATGTGGAATAGATAGCTAATAATTTTATTTTTCATTCATGTTTTTCTAAAAACTTCGATTAGTGTTTGCTAGAAAATATATACATTGAATCAAACGTGGGATAGATAGCTAAAAAAAAGAACAAAAAAACTTGAAGATGTACCAATGAAACAGTTCAAGTAGACTTTAAAAAAAGAATTTTTACTAATTTTAATTAATATTAACTTTGTTCATATTTTTATCGAGTAAATTAGCATAAACCAACGAGAATCCTTATAAAGACTAAATAAATATATTTAATTAACATGTCTGCATAGAATTCTCTTCATTTTTCATTCATTTTTAAAACTTCGATTAGTGCTTGCTAGAAAATATATACATTGAATCAAATGTGAGATAGATAGCTAAAAAAGAACAAAAAAACTTGAAGATGTAAACATATTTTTTTCAGCATTTTGGCAAAGATTAGGGATATCGATTTAGCATGAATCAACGAGACGTTTCAAATAGACTTAAAAAGAAAGTTTTTTACTAATTTTAATTAATATTAACTTTGTTTAGATTTTTATCCAGTAATTTAGCATAAACCAATGAGACGGTTCAAATAACATAGAAATAAGGATTTTTACTAATTTTAATTATTATTACTTGCAGTGTTACCCAACGGATTTGAGATGAGTATGTATAGTAAAGTCACTATTTTAACCAAGATTAGGACAAGAACATGTAGAAAAGTTCTAAACAAATTTAGATTTAGAAAATACTTAATGAGTGAGTACTCAATCCATTGTCATTTCTAATTATAAATTTAGATACGTGAAATAGAATTAATTTTTGAAATTTGATTAATAATTAACGCGAACAACTCACAACATCTAAATAAGACATAAAATTATTTAAAAAAATATATATATAAATTAAAACATAAAATTATTTTCGTCGAATTCCGACGGGCTGCTTAATAGTTATTAAAATAGGAGAATTAAATACAATTAACTAGGATGGTGTCTCTCCTCATTTAACCACAGAATATGTATTATTTCATTATCACCAATAAGATAAATTTCACGAGTAGCATGAAAATCATTGTCACGTAGGCGGCATGCATGAAAATCACGATATATAATATACTATAATATATTTCTAGCGAAACCTTCACATAATCACAAATACAAGAAGATTTATATTATATATTCCAGCATTAATGTTAAAACTATACTGGGATAAAAATTACACATAGACTCACAATCAAATAAATGAAGTGATCTACGTTAATTTGTTTATTAAGAGAATCTTGCAGCACTCAATATATTGAGTTAGCTTCTTTCTTCATGGAATTCCACCTCCTATTATACCACCTTCCTCACCAATACCGCCTTCCCTACCAATACCGCCTTCTGACCCTAAACCACCTTCCTCGCCAATACCGCCTTGTGACCCAAAACCACCTTGTGATCCGAAACCACCTTCCTCACCAATGCCGCCTTCTGATCCAGAACCACCTTCCTCACCAATTCCGCCACCATATTCTATTGAGGCAAGGTTTCGGGCAGTAGCGCTGAAAACAAGAGCACTCAGAATAAAAACCAGAACCAACTTTGAACCCATATCGTTTTGTTTTTGCAAATGAGAGAGATTATTACAAATTAACTAGTAGTCTTGAAATATATTTTGATGATGATAGTTAGTGAAAGATTGAATTATATTTATAGACAATAATCATCGACCATCAATTATTGAATAGTTATCTTAAGTCCTGTGTATCGTCATGTATGAACCACGTAGCCAAATGTTAATTAATGAAAAAAAAAAAAAAAGTTTTTGGGATTCTTCTAAGAGAGGAGGCTGTATGCTATAGCCTTTATATTGTAGCTAGGCTAACTCGACGGTAATCAGTTATTTATATGGATGACTTATTTAGAAATAACTTAATTTGATAATGTAGGCCTTCTATCAATTGAACTTGTGGCTTTAATTGTACCATAGCTAATTAGATATAGAACGTTAACTTGGTTGAAATTCAAATTGATAATCAGCTCCGTCACTAGCTGCAACAAAATGGTTAAAATATTGATATTTATAAGTTTCACAATTCTTCAAAAATTATATCACTAAAATAAAATTGTGATATATTGTATATGATGGATAGCTATCATCTGTATCATAAATATAAAAGTATTGCCACAAAATTTAGTGACATTTGAGGGTGTAATTAATTTTATTACATTTCTAATTGAAAAGTTTAATTACATTTTTATATGTAGCAACTAGCAAAAGCATAAAGATGCATGCATGAATATCATTAAATTTTGTTCACAGAGAAGTAACAAATTTTATGATACTTCTTTTGATGTTACTAAAATTATATCATTACTAAGACATTTTTATTGAAATGAGAATACAATACAATGATCAATAGATATTGTGTCGATTTTATTATACAACAGAATATATTTTATTCTATTTTACAGCAGATTCAACTCTCCATCTCTAATCATCTGCTCTATTTACAGCAAAAAAGAACATTCCAAAATAGAGCATGATTTATAGCATCGCTGGAGATAGAATTCTGCTCCATAACAATTTTCTTTATTTTAGAGCACCAATGGAGATGCTCTTAAAAGGGCCAATTCAATCTCAATTGTACCCTCATTCCCCGAATTTAAAAAATTAATAGGCATATTGAAGTACTTAGAAAATGCCGTAAATTTCTATATAATCAATATTAATTTAAAGTAAAAATCAATTTTTCATATAAATAATTTTATAATAGAGTACAAATCTCCCAGTAGTGTCACGATAGCAAACGCCAAAGAATTTTTATGATCGATTTTGTGTTCGTATATATAAAGTTGATTATTATAAGAATCTTATTCTTTACAATAATATACTATTAAAAAAAAAACTTTTGATGAGTTGACAACTTGACATATTTACTGAAAAATATTGGAAAAGAAATACAGATTTTAAATAGAAATTAAAAACCACTTATCAGACTTTTGGCGCTTAATAAAATATTTTTAGTTTGTAAGATAAACTATAAATTTTGATATGTTAGAATAATCTAATAAATTTGTACTTTTTTAGGGGAAAAAGCATCATCATATATTATTAACAACTTTGTTAATTTCTTCTCATAAAAAAAAACTTTGTTAATTAATCCTTTAAAAAAACCCAAGTGAAGTTGTCATAGATAAGTTGGACCTTCCAACCATAGACGCCTCTTAAGGCCCAAACAAAAGTTCCACTTTAAGCAGTTTTTGTAAGTCATTTCTATTCAAAACTGTAACACCTCCCACTTTTCTCCTACTCACACAATCAGTTAAAATATAAATGTTATTTTATTTAATATTTTTGTTTTTATGGCCCCACCACTAAAATTTTAAAATAAAATAAAATAAAGCTCCAACTTGTTCCCCACATGTACGGTGTGTAATTAGGTTGAGCCGACTCGTAAATTACTTGGGATTTACTCGAAAAAAATTCAAAATTAAACCAGCCCAAGATTGAGCTCCTTGTGCTTCAATGTATTTATAAATTTATCCTAAACAGTTCGATTATTGAAACATATATCCTAAAATTGTGGGTTTTTAATTAAAAAAAAACTAGGTAATAAAATTTATAAATTTTTTATATTGATAAGTAAATAAATTGAACCGAGTTGAGCTCATCAAATTTTCTACGTAATCGATCTCGAGCTCGAAAAATCAAAGCTCGATGGAGGTCGAGTCGAGCTCATCTCAAGCTTGAGCTCGCCACTTCTCGACTCAACTCAATTCGATCACCCTATCTTCCCGCATATAAGTAGTAGAGATATTAGAATTAAGTGAAACGATCCTAACTCAATTTTACAAAACAATATTAATTTTTAGTTACTTTTCTTTGTAGAAACTAGCTAGATTCACGGGGATTTCTAATGATATAGACTGGGTAATAAATTGGTTATTACATTATATATGTTGTTTTGGCTTTTGGCCTCCTTTTCTAGTTTGATAAATCAAACACCCACATTCAATTAAGAAACACTCAAACACCCATTTTCTTGACAAAAAGAAACAGAATTTCAATTGGAAATTAATTTCCCTCCCACTATCACCATTTCACCAATTCTTTGGTTTTGAATTTTTCTATGCAAGGGATTAATTTTCAACCAGGACATTCTAACTTTTGAACATATGATCAAATGCTTCATCTTTTGTTATCATATATATATCATCAATTAGAATGGTCATTTATAAATGTAACAAGATTCGTATTTTTGTTCATATAATGACCAATTGACCATTTGATTCAAAAAGATCACACACACACACACATAGAGCGCGGATCAAATAACAACACTTTCTTAGGTGAGAAATAATAACAAATCTATACCCTTGGTTCTTGTTGATCTACGGTCCAGATTTAACCCTACATTTAGTTACTCTAATTTATGCATTTAAATGTTAATGCATTAAGTTATTGTAATTTATGCATTAAAATATTTATGCATTTAGTTTCTGCATTTTATGCATCTCCGATGTAATAAAAATGCACTGTTCTTACGTTCTCATATAAGATGTGTTCTTACCAAATCCGCTCCATATATATATATAGGAGAGAGATCAAATAAAAATGAGTTCATATGTGTTAAATAGAAATAAATCGTGGACGTCCATTCAAAAGATAAAGGGTGTAGATTAATGGGATTTTTATAGTGTATTATTGATTTTTCGGATAATTAAAAGTAAATAATAGGGGTACAATAGTATTATCTCATATTGCCGGCCTTATCTTGTGGGAACCGTATATCATACTACTCATCAACAATAAAATGTTTAATTCCTTATTTTGTGGGATTATAATGTAATGTTGGATAGAGTCTACATCCATGTTTTCATTTTTTATATGTAAAAAATAATTAATTTTAAAGAGTCAGGGATTTTTTTTAGATCCATAAAAAATATTTTTTAATTTATTTGAAAAAAGATGCATAACAATCATTATAAAACAAAAAAAAAGAAAATTGCATCACTAATTTTGCTACAAATCAATAACAAACATTATAAAGCAATACAAAACGTAATATGCAATAATAAATTAATTAAAATACAATAAGTAATACAATTTAATTTAGTTTTTTACAAATGCATTACTAATTTTGTTTTAAATTAATAACAAACAATACTATAAAACAATACTATAAAACAATACTAAACGTAATACTATGCAATAATAAATTAATTAAAATGCAATGAGTAATAAAAAAAACAATAAATAGTTTTAGAATTTCTTAGACGTTACATTTCTTTCTAAATAAAATGCATTACTAATTTTTCTACAAATCAAAAAACATAAAATGCAATAATATATAAGTTAATTAAATTGCAATAAGTAATACAAAAAAGAACAATAAATATTGATAGAGCCTGCATCCACGTTTTTTCTTCTTTTTTTTTTTACATGTTAATCCAACCATTTCAATAAACGGATAGTGTGCACTAAGTAATGCATGCATAAAAAAAGAATGACAATATTTTAGATGCATAACAATCATTATACAGCAATAAGAATAAAAATTCATTATTAATTTTGCTACAAATCACTATACATAAACGAATTAATTAATTAATTACCTTAAAAGCATGATTGTAATGTGTAAAAAGAATGATATAATGTATAAAAAGAATTGCACACTATACATAAACGATCGTTTATAAGCATGGTAAAGCGTAAAAAGCATAGTTTTATAAAACTAAAAGCATTGCACACTATACATAAACGATCGTTTATAAGCATGGTTTTAAAGCGTAAAAAATATGGTTTTATAAAACTAATAGCATTGAACACTATACATAAACGATCGTTTATAACCATGGCTTGAAAGCGTAAAAAGCATGATTTTATAAAACTAAAAGCATACATAAGCGATCATTTATAAGCATGGTTTTAAAGCGTAAAAAATATGGTTTTATAAAACTAAAAGCATATCGTGAAAAATGTATAAAAAAAAAATATTATGTGAATGACACATGGAAGCATGTTTTAAACGAGTAAAAAGCATTGAATTTTTAACGTAAAAGCATATTGTATATATAATCTTTGTAAGACATTAGCAAATTATGTGAAATTCCCCAAAATCACAATTTAAGTACTCTTTACAAGGCCTCCGAAAAACCTAATCAATTCATGAATGACAATTACGCAAAACCATAGAAAACAAATCTTCAAAAAACTTAGAATAAAATTTTCAGCAATTGCAAAGAAATAAAATACGATGTAAAATGCTTGGAGAATTCATAATCGTCACTAAAACAATGGAGATGAGAAGACTGAGAGGATGAAGGATAAAAAATAAATATAGTGATGATCTTTGATGAAAAGTCTTGAGAATAAATTGTCGATAATTGATTTGTTAATTTCTTCCCTTAATTGACTAAAATCCCTTAATTAAATGAATATTGATATCCGAAGAAATTGACATTGTTAACCCTATGCTTATTAATCCAGACGGATCGAACTTAATTTTCGGAAGTAAATAATATCCATAGATTTAGAAAAATTGATGGTTGGGATGAATTCCTAATTCCAACATGGGAACTAATTTCTATTTGAACCAATCCCTATATATATATATACATCTTCCCATGTTAATTAAGCATGAGAAATTGATCATAATAAATTGATGTCCTATTACTAGCTTTTTAATTTCTACCTCTTTCAAAAGATCACAGGTCGCATTTCGGTGCCAAACTTCGAATTTAGCTGCACGTAAGACGTAAGTGGCTGATAATTAATTCACATTTCTGCCAAATTGACATTTTATTCTCTAATTAGCTATATAGTACAATTAGGGCCACAAGTTTAATTGACAGAAGGCCTACAATTTCTCTTCCAGTTTAATTTGCAGAACAAAGTCAAATCATCAGCCATTTTCTTTCGAAAAAGTCATCCATATTAATACTGATTACCATCATATCGAATTCAAGAAGTTAGCCTAGCTACCATATATAGGCGATAGCATACAGCCTCATATCTCTCTCTCTCTCTCTCTCCCTCTAAAGAATCCCAAAAGCTACTTTTTTCATTAATAAACATTCGGCTACGTGTTTCATGCATGACAATATGCGATACTCAACAGAAGTATTCAATAATGGATGATCGATGAACATTGCCTATAAATATAATTCAATCTTACTAACCCGCATCATCAAAATATATTTCAAGACTACTAGTTAATTTGAAATAATTAATCTGTCTCATTTGCAAAAAACAAAACGAAATGGCCGGTTCAAAGTTGGTTCTGGTTTTTGTTGTGAGTGCTCTTGTTTTCACCGCTACTGCCCGAAATCTTGTTGCCTCAAACGATGCTTCTACCAGTGATGAAAAGATGGTAATAATTACTGATAGCGGTGGCGGAATTGGTCGAGAAATTGGTGGTTTGGGATCCGGAGGCATAATTGGTGGCGGAATTGGCCGGGGAATTGGTGGTTTGGGGTCCGGAGGCATAATTGATGGCGGAATTGGCCAAGGAATTGGTGGTGGAATTCCATGAAAAAAATAAGCTTACTATTATATATATGTTGGTAATAAAAGTAGCATTATTAAATAAAGTAGCATGGTCTGAATAAACTTAGATTACTTGATCTAAGTTTTATTTTTATTTTTTTCTGTTAAAGCTACATCTCTCCATGCAGTTGTGTAATTTGTATTCTAGTATAGTTTTGAGGAAATGTGGGGTTTATATAGTCAATAGGTTATTATCTAGCTTTGTATCCTCTAATTCTTCTTGTGTTTGTTTCTTTGTATACTTACGTGCATTTACACGTAAACGGATGACTACTAAAATAAAATTTTATTAGTAAATTTTACATTTCATTTCATTTTTATAGTAACTAACAGAGATTAGAGATTATGTGTATGCGCATATGAAAAGAGTTACATACCAAAAAGAGATTATGTATATGTGCACGTGAAAAGAGTCGCACACCGACAAAGAATTTTTTTGTCATGAGTGCATTTTATATTTTATTCCTTTTTATAGTATTTTAATTACCTTTTCTTAATTAACTATTGGATAGTTTCACAAAAAATTGTATATGATAATTAATAAATGTATGAAATAGATTACATAAAGGTCGAAGCTCTTCCTAAATTATCTAATTTCTTATCCATTTATGTAATTTATCACGCATGTTCCCCATATATCTTTTCTATCACATGTTCTCTAGGGTGGAAAAGAAAGTTTATCTTATGCTCAATAGTACACTTGTATACCACGGAAAAATATTCCCATGATAATATATATCTCTATCGGGTGAATTTTAATAATAGCCTTTTCAAGATCACAAAAATAAATTATAGCACCCAACATTTAAAAGATAAATTCTAGTCTTTCTTGACGTTTTTGCCCTTCTTTCTAATTTTCCAGATTTTTCATTTTTCATTTTCCAAAAACAAAATAATTATTTCTTATTACTAAATATAATAGGAAAAAATGTGTGAGTTCACATAATAAAATGTGTGAATTCGTAAAAAAATGTTTGAATTCATAACAAAATGTGTGAATTCCCGTAATAAAATGTGTGAATTCGTGAAATTAAATATGTGAATTCACATAAATAAAATATGTGAATTCACATACTAAAATGTGTGAATCCGTTAAAAAAAATGTTGCATTAACAACAAAATGTGTGAATTTATGAATTCGTAAATTAAGTGTGTGAATTCACATAGTAAAATGTGTAAATCCGTAAAAAAAAAGTTTGAATTAATAAAAAATGATAATTAAGAAAATAAGGGCAAATAAGTCCAAAAAATTTGAAAAGTGCCAGAATTTATCTTTTTAAAATTGAGTGCTATAATTTATCTTTATAATGTTCAAAGGACTAAAATCACTAAATATCTCTATCGTGAATTGGAATGAAAAGGATGAAAATGAAGTTGCTCGGAAAAAAATTGTGACCGTCACACACAAGACCCCAAATGGAAAATTCACCTTATATATCTGCTCATTGTAATTTTGTTGTCATCTACCTAATTCATACCATAAATTGAAACTTCCATCAAACTTTTCACTAACTAAATTAAAATTATTCCGCGTATAATAAGTTTTAAAATATTTCTTTTTTTTTTCGATTGGGAAAATTAAAGATGAAATACATATATCATGATAAATCATGAATCGGGTCATCGAGCTTTCAAACTAATTGGGCCGAGCCGGATCGCCCTCGTCAAGCTAGAGGTAATTTTCAAATTGGATCGGGTTTGCCCAAAATTCTATTGGCCGATAAAATGAGTCCGGAATAGAGTTGTAAATGATCGAATCACAGCAAATAATATAGTATTCGGTACGAATTCGTGAAACTATTTGAGTATTCGTATTGGATTCATATTCGAATATTAAATTTGATTCATATTCGATTCGAAATTGATATTAAAATTATTCGATTCGATTTTTTGGGAATTTGTAAAGAGCGTAGAAGAGAAGAGATAGTAGGGTGGCTGCAGCCGTGACGATGGTGTGCACGTTGTGGCGGCGGCAAGGGAGTTCAGACAATTCAATCGAGCGAGAGGGTGGCATCCAGCAATGGAGACTTCTCCATTACTGGTCATAAGTAAACTGGATCAAAATATCGTCAAACCACTTATTTGGAATTGGGCAAAAATCAACTCTCACTTATACGAATACTTAAATACCATGATGCACGAATTCTTCTAAAAATATCATGTTGCCGCATCGAATTTTCATTATGGTGCGATTCTCGTCGGATTCTCGTGAGATTCTCACCGGATTCGCCATATGGCGTATCCTTTCAAATAAAAATTAAAAAGTAATCATATTCGCGAATCTCATGTATGGAAATTGCAAATTCCATGGGCGAAAGAGGTGTCTCGGGTTGACTTTGAGAAACTTTATTCGAATTATGACTTATGTATTGGGCTAAAATTATATTTGAATTGTTATTTTGTTGCTTAATTAAATTAAATAATTGAAAATACTTATGTTTTGGGTGAGAGAAAATGTTAAATACATATATTTGATTTATGAAAATTTAAATTTTTATATATTTTATAAGTGCAACATATAATAAAATATTAATAATTAGACATATGCTTGCCGAATCACACCCAATAATTTTTAAAATTCCGTATTGTCATACCCGTATCGTATCATTCCTGAACCCACCACACGAAATAGTAAATATGTTGAGCTTAAAGTTGATGGTCTTCAACTAAATTCGACTCGATTAATCCGTAATTCTAAATTAATTATATGAATTGTACATTTGAGCTTAAAGTTGATGGTCTTCAACTAAATTCGACTCGATTAATCCGTAATTCTAAATTAATTATATGAATTGTACATGTCCATTTTAATGTGCAACTGTAATTAAGAAATATTTTCTAGAGTGCTTTCAATAGGATAATATGGACAACTCAAAATCTACGAAATAGTTGATTATAAGATTATGCAAAATGTTATTGAAAAACGAGGGGAACTTGATAATACATGATTCTCAATCCCATAATTTATAAAGAGTAGCTAAAGCATATTGCTTTAACCTAATAATACTGGCCGGCCGGCCGGCAAGTGGCGGCAACAAGCCAAATGTGCAGTCACGGGCCGCCGCCGGCCACCTTAACGCCACCCAAACCGCTGATGCTTGCACCGCCGTCGTCCCCCCCACCAAAACCCACACTTCCATCTACTTCTCCGCCAGCTCCACCGCCAAACCTGGCGCCTATACCCAATCCACGACCAATACCAACGTCGATTCCACCGTCAAAACCACCTCCTCCTCCTCCACCAATTCTCACACCTAAGCCATCAGGCCTTTTGCTGCCACCGCCATTCTCCTCCTCCGATGGACCACCGACGGTGGCGGCGGCATCAGTAGGAAAGTCAGCTAGTTTTTTCTCAGAGATTTCGCTCGACAATTTTCTGGCATGCATGGTGGAAATGGCGCGGAGAAACAGAAAGAGGAGAAATATAGTGGAAATCTTCATCGTAATGAAACAGAATAATTAAATTAAATTAATGAGAAGAAAGTGTGTTTATGCAAAGTGAAAGAATTATGGAGGAATTTATAAGAAACTGTGGAAGATCAATCATAAATATAGGTGTATGACTTTGATACAATGCTTCTGAAATTCATGCATCGTTGGAAATGCATGCGAAACCTAATTTGCTAATTAACTGAAAGAAATACAATACTGGTAACTTCACATTTCACAATAACTCTAGTTAATTACTGCAAATATGTGAAGTGCACTGATTCAGAAAATTATAATTATAATAATAGGAGTATGAATTAATGTTTCTTTGAACTAGTAATCTACACTCAACTAGTTTGAGTTTCGAAGTCATGTTTTTTCCATAGTTCCAACAAGTTTTTTACCAAACATTCATAATTTTGTCATTTGTCAAACCTGAACAGGTAGGGGAAATTTTAAAAATGGTCTCCATGAATATGACAAAGCTATTACTTTAAGTAAATAAAATTATTTCGTTTTACCTAGCTATTGACAAACTTGAAGAGATGAATGGCATATATTTGATCAGTCGACGTCTACTTGCTGGCGACAACAAATTCGACATCCAATATAAAAGTAGGTGCTGCAAACTACTCAAGCAAAATTGATCGCCGTCAATAAGGACATCAACTTATATGCTATAATGTTCCTCTTCTCGAGCTGTCGAAACCCGACATTTATTTTTTAAAATCAAGGGCTCAAACAGTGAGAATTTGATTGTTTGGATTGCCGGAAAATTTGGGCGAGTTGCAAAAGATTGAAAGATTGAGTATTTAATTGCAAAATTTTGAAAGTGGAATTAAAATTGCAAAAGTCATAGTTCATGATTTAATTTGCGGTTTTCCTTATTTTTATGATTTTATAACTTTTCATTGAAACTACGTACTATTTATGAAAACTTTTTCTCAAAAAAAAAAAAAAACACTATTTATGAAAACTATAATTTTTCATCTAAATCTATTCTAAATGTATATCCTACAGTTCGATATTTTGGTTACAAGTACATTTTAATATTATTATAAAATATTCTCATGTAAACTTTTTTTTTGATATTATCATTAGTGTAGCCTAATATTAGCTTAATATCGCTGATTAGATTTATTTTTTTAAGTTTATTTATTCATCAATTTTATTTACGTGTTGGCTTAACTTTGGTTTATTATCATTCGCCTATATATTATATATAAAATTTCAAATTCTAATTTGATTTTTCTAGTAATTAGACAAAAAATTTCTAGTCCACTAAAAATAAAGTATTTCTCTGAACTGAACCGAATCAATTTTTAAAATAACCGACTGAAATAATAAATTATGTTCGGTTTGATTCGTTTTCTGGTTTATACAGTAAGTTATCATATACTCCCTGTAGTAGGATAAAATTAATTTCACCAACAATTGATTTCTTCAAATTTCAGAATAATAAATAATATATATATATACTAGCAGAGAGATTACGTGCATTGCACGTATAACCTCTTGTTTAAAATAATTAATTTCTTATAAATAGTAATATATTTGAAAAAAATAAAGTTGTAATATTATTAATTTTGACTATTAACTTCAACAAATTATTAGCAAGTAGGTGTAAAGAGTAAACCTTAGAATAAGCAAATCTATTTATAATTTAAATATATATTCTATTTTATGTATAATTTTAATTACACCAAAAATCACATCTTTTACAATAAATTGTAAATTCATTTTTATCGTCTTCTATGAAATGGTTTAAAAGCTATATATGAAATTAATTTATCAATCACTAATCCATATACTCCCTTCATAAACCATGGTTACAGACCTAAAAATATTCATAATTGATTTCGGTAAGAAAAAATAATACTCCTCTGTCCCACAATAAGTGTCTTGTTTATTTTCGGCACGAGTATTAAGAGCACTCACATTGGTGGACACAAAAAAGTTGTGCCCACCAATATTTAATTAGTATTTGTGGAGTATTGGTGGGGTAGGGTGGGCACAAAAAAGGTGGCCACATTGGTGAGCACAAATTAAGGTGGGCACACCTATTATTTTAAATGATTTTATTTTTTAATTTCATTTTTATTTTCATAATTTAAATAACATTAATTTTTAAATGTATTTTATTGAATTGAAAAAAAAAACATTACATGATAAATTAAAAAAAATACATTAATTCTGCGGCGGCGGGGGGTCGGTGAGTCCTATTTCTCTCCTGAGCATTGCACAAAACGCAAGATGATTTTGGAGCGCGTCGCGTGCCATGCCCGTTGTGTCTCGAAAAATATCCTCGCCGCTCTCGCCGCTATGATATTGCTCCGAAGCATCCTTGTAGATTTGTTGAAAGAGAATCAACAAATCTTTGGTTCTCTTCCAATGACTGCGCAATTGCTCCTCACTTCGCGCTTCAAATTTTTGGGCGTTACCGACAATAGGGTCGTGGCTAATATCGACCCAGCAATGAGCCAAGCACTCCGTCTCGGCCTCACTGTAGTTACTTCCCCCGTCGGCCCGACTGCCCCGGCTACCTTCAGGTCTGCTGCTGCTGCCGCCGCCTCTTTTGCCTCGGATAGTGGCTTTACCCCGGCCCTTTTTCTTGGGCGTAGAAGTAACTGCGGGCTCCTCGTACTCCACATTTACTTGGTCCTCGAACGAGTCCAAATTGACGGCCGATTGGAAGTCGCCAGGAGAAGGTGCCGGATGTGTAGGATACGTGGAGAAAGCCCCCGGTGAAAATTGAGGGACATAGGCGGAACCCGTCTGAAATTGAGGACGGTTGGGGGTGGGGGTGGAGACGTTTTGGAAGGATGGAGGTAGAAAATTGCCGTAGAAATTTGGATTATTGAGATTGAAACTTACATCACTAGAACCGAACCAAGACCAATTTTGATTGGGATCCATTTGTAGCACAAAAATATAAGAAGTTGTAGAGATAATTTAGAAGAAATTGAGATAGAAATGTAGAGAATGGGGTGAAAATGAATGGAATAAGGTGTAGTATTTATACGTAAAATTAGAATTAAATTAAATTAAAAAAAAAATTAAACCGTTGAGCAACGGATAAAAAACCGTTGCCCAATACCCAGCCGCCACGTGGCCATCCCCCCTCCCCGCCCAGCAAGCTCGCCCGGGCGCCAGTCCGCCCACCCCACCCGCCCTCTCCTGGGCGCCATCGGTGCGCCCACCCCCTTGCCCACCCGCCCACCCGCGCCCACCCCCCACCCGCCCACCAATGCATGTGCTCTAAGGAGAATGATTAAAAAGATAGAAAGTGGTAGAACCCACACCTTTTGTGAGAGAAAGTGCTTTCCATATTAGGTATAAGATACTTATTGTGGAACAACCAACATAAAAATGAAGACACTTATTGTGGGACGGAGGGAGTAATAATTAGATTTTAGATTAAAAAAAAGGAAAAGAGTTCTATTCAAGATAATATATTTATCAAAGAGACAAATAATATGTCAGTGATCATTTGAAAGCACCGTTGATGTTTAGCCCATATCAACTTTTCTTCTTATTTTTAATAATATTTTTATTTTAATACTTGAAAAATATAATAAGGATTGTCAAGTTTACAAATTATGCAAGATCAAAGTCCGATTTTTGAAACATAATGACACCACTCGATTTCATTCAAATTTATCATCTAATATGATATTATGCTTTAAAGCTATAGAATTAATTTATCAATCACTAACTTCTCAACTCATTTCATCATAAACATGGCACATAAAAACACTTCATAATTAAATAAAATAATAACTCTAAATTTAAAAAAAACAAATTACACAAAAATACCAAATTTCGGCATAATAAAATAATCTTGAGTTGTCAAACTTATGTTGTCTTTTCTCTTTCACTTTTGAGTATTATTAATTAATTTATTAAATTGAGTTATATTAGGAGTAGAACTATATTATTAATTTGTTATATTTGTAATAAATTTATTATATATTTACACTATTGCCCTTAAAATAAATATAATAATAGGGATATATTAGGCAAACCCAATTTTATAATAATTCGTTCTTTTATAATAGAGCTAGATCTTTTTTTAGGACACTACCTTTTAGCGGTTTGCAAAAGTAGGACAAAGTTTTTCGGGCTTGCAAAAGTAGGACAAAAACTTCTTAGTTGTAGCGTCCGCATGCCAAATTTGGGCCCGATCGGGCTAAAACGCACGTGAACTGTGCGTGACTAGCCAGGTGGAGCCCAACTCCTTACGTGGCACACACATCATCACAGTACACTCAGTTAAATTGAATATAGTAAAAACGTTATTCACTTTTCACTCTCTTCCATAATTCCCTAATTCTAAAGAACCCTAAATCCACAAAATCTGAAGAACCCAAAATCCCCAAATTGTCGCTCTTTAGCAAAGATGAGATAACAAGTTCTTCCAATCATCGCTCTCGGAACCTTGAATCGAAATTTCCACCGGCGAACAAAGATTTCAAAGATGGTGACTGTTCGAGACAATAGGAATTTGAATCGGCCTCCTCCTATGTACAGTAAGTTTATTTTATGTTTTGTTTTATGAATCGAAAGCATGTTTATTTGAGGTTCTGGTGCTCTTTAGGGTTTAGTTTGGGCGTGGTCCTGAATTGTTTTGACTGATTTGTTGTTTAGAAAAAATGTTCATTATTTTTTTGCGCTGCAGAATCTGTTGGAATGTACGTTACAATTATTTTTCATCATGGTGGAAAGTTTATTGCATCTTCTTTGCCTAAGTATACTGGGGTCGTAGGTTGATATTGGATAAGGTTGTTGCTAATGAATTAAACCATAATTCCATAAGAAACAATCTGTGTGAGTGGTTGTTCTTAGATGGAGATATTAAGTTGTATATTTTAAGTAACAACAATTTCAAGCTTTTAACATCTGATGATAAAGTAAGACAATGTTGTCTAGACAATTCCAAGATCCTATGCATTTACCACTTTGCATTATACATAAATTCAATTAAATAAAATTGAGCATCAATAAATCATCATCGAAGATTTTTAAACAAAATCGATTTCAATCGAGCGAAAATTACACAAAATTGATTTCAATCGAGCAAAAATTACACAAAATCGATCTCAATCAACCGAAAATTACACAACATCGATTTCAAGCGAGCAAAAATTCAAGAGAGAACTTCTTACTGGTTTTGGGCAACACACAAATCTCCACCCAGAATTATTATCGGACCATGATGTGCGAAGTGCAAGTCTTCTTCCACATTTACAATCCACTGGAACAGTTTCGTGACTCAAGGTAGACATTGTGGGTGTGTGGATCTTGAGCAATTGGGGTTTTAGGGTTCTTTCAAAAATGGGAAAATAAGAATTAGGGATCTGAACTATAACCGAGTGTACTGTGATGATGTGTGTGCCACGTAAGGAGTCGGGCTCCACCTGGCTGGTCACACACGGTTCACGTGCGTTTTAGCCTGATCGGGCCCAAATTTGGCTTGCGAACGCTACAACTAAGAAGTTTTTGTCCTACTTTTGCAAGCCTGAAAAAACTTTGTCCTACTTTTGCAAACCGCTAAAAGGTAGTGTCCTAAAAAAAGGTCTAGCTCGATAGATATATGTGTGTGCGCGCGCATATATAATTCAAAATTATTTCTCTCCTTTGTGTATAGGCAACCATATTGTAACTATATACTGACGATCGACAAATGAAAGTAAGTACGTACAAAATTCAGCAGTTTATGAGCATTTCAAAATTGTTTTCAGATCATATATTCAAATTAATGCTACAATATTGTAATATCCCGTTTTCGTGAATAATTAAACCTAGTATTTCTTTAATTAAATTAAGAGAATGAAGATGAAGAAAAATTCTCTTTTTAATAATTTTATTCGGCAATCCAATTTGTGCCGAAAAAGTGGAATTTAATTAGGTTTGTTTCGTCTCGGGTTAACCGAAACGAATTAGAATTTATGTTTATTGAATTGTGCATTTATGCATGATTTTTAATTGAGAAAATTATGAATTTAATTTTCTTAATTTATTTTATTAGCAATTAATTATTAAAAATAATAATCTTATTTATTTCATAAATGATTCGTTTTTCAGTATTTTCTTCCGTAAACTTTCATTAGGGTTAGAGATGCCCTAATTGATTTTTCTAGATCAAGAAATTAGATAATGAAGTTATGATTAGCAAGTTAGTAATTAATTGATTAAACTAAGTATTTAACTAATTAATTAATCCCTATTTATGACATAAGTGATGACATATTTTGGTTGACTAATGTGTTAGCCATTAAATGTGTTTGCTAAGATAAAAACCCCATTTCCATCATCTTTTCTCTCGCCATTTCCAGCTGAAATTGTCGCAGCCCGACTTAGAATGAAGATAACCAAGCCGGTAGGTCCCACGACGTACATAATTTATGATTAACCAAGGAACAAGATAACGACCCAGTTATCCAACAAAAACCCATCAAACAATAAATCATACTTTCAAGTCAAACCAAGTCGAATCAAATATCAATTCAACGACCTCAATAACAATTTATACTTTAAGTTTAAAATCAAAATAGTTGAGGATGGTCAAAAGACAACACCATCTCGTATCAGAGTTTAGCAACGGAAACAAGGTTTATCAAGTCATAGCTTCAACATCACACTAAGACAACAATTACTGAATAAATTCAGAGTGTTGCCGCGGAAAACAACATGACATATCTTTGGTTATATGTATGAAGACATATAACCCTGCTCAACATAAACAAAGTCTCCAGAGGTCAACAACAAAAGTCCGCCCAGCACACTCCATCTTCATCCAAGCTAGCCTGCACATTTTAGAAATAACATGCAGGGCTGAGTACTTTTGTACTCAGTGGACACATGCCAAAATAATTGAAAATTTGCTGCTTAGAGCTATAGATTGACTCTTGCCATAAAGCATAGCACAAGTAACTTTTATAAACAAACCTGTGCATGCTCAAACCTTTTCCTTTCATTATAAGTGACTCGAGTCAAATACTTTAACATGTATGTACCACATCTACTATAACTTTTGAGTGTTGAGAAGTAGGCCTCCTTCTCAAACACTTGTAATCGTCCACTCCTTTCGGAAGGCTCCCGATTACAAAATAGTGTACACAAATCCTACCCCTTTCGTAGGACCGAATTCGTCTTTCCTTGGTAGATGGTATCATACAAAAAAAAAAAACTTTAAACAATTGGCAAGTCAATCACTTTATAAATCATCACACATATATATAATCATAATATCACATTCTTTATTTCAGAAAGCCCACCTGGACTGAAGCTACTTTATCTATACTTTAACTTCTCGGCTTTTCCCTCACTTTTCAGTCCCGCTCGTTCCTTCATTTAATAATTAAATTTAAACTTAAGAGCGAGAAAAATTAAATATTCAAATGAGGGATGGCGCTGCTATTCTTAAAATTTCTCTAATTTGTCTCGGCTATTTCTAGGGTTTTTATCTCGGAAATTAGGAACTAAACTTTTCTAATTACTTCCTCTTTCTTACTTAACTTCTTAATCGATAAATAATCGATTAAAACTTCAAGATATATTTTAAAACATAAATCCATATACTTCTCATTTAGCTTCATAAATAAACATATAATTCATCATTAAACTTCATGAAATATATATATATATATAAACATGTAATTCAGCATTTAACTTCATAAATGCATATAAGCATATAATTAATAATTAAACTCATATTAATCACTTCATCCATCATTTAAACTTATTCTTAAACATATTATCATTCCAAAGAAATTAAACATATCATTTAATCATATAAGTGTTTATTTAAACACTTAAGCTCTTTATCTAATTTAATAAGCATATTAAAATGCTTAACTTCTTTATTAACATATAATCATAACATTATATATATAAAAAAATTTATGTCCTTAACATATTTATTTATTAATGACGTATCATTAATACTTAATTCATCATTAACACGTCATTAGCAACTAATGACTATTAACATATAATCATAACATTATAAAAAAAATTATATGTCCTTGACATATTTATTTATTAATGACGTATCATTAATACTTAATTCATCATTAACATGTCATTAGCAACTAATGACTATTAACATATATAATTAATAGCTAAAATCATCATTAACATTTAATTGATGATTACTATCTGTCGCAGCCCGAACCCCGAGATTAGATGTCAAGGCCGGTAGGTCCCACGACTTACACAATTTATGATTAACAAAAGAATAAATATAGCGACCCGGCTATCGTTGAAAATAACAAAGGACATTCATAATTAACAATTCACCGATTTTAGAATAAATACCACATGTATGACTCGAAATCAATAAAACAATCACTGACTTCAACAAGGACATACATATCGATAAACATAACTCAAATCACTCGGAATCAAAAGACCTGATCAACCAAATAATCAATAATGACCAAGAATTTAATATGTTGGAAATAAATAGACCTGATCAACCAAATAACCGACATTGATCAAGAAGATGACGAGTTGACTTGAGGATCAATAAAGCATGACAAGGAAAAACTGTTTCAAGCAACTTTGATAAAAAGAGTTCGACTATCAAAACATAGTTCGACTCTAGGGTTTAAACGACGTCATCATAGTTTAATTCTAGAATCCAGAATTTAAAACATCATTATAGTATATCAAAACATTTCAACATAGCAGCGGAATACGAGAGATTATATGTATGACGACATATAATCTAGGCTCTTTACTTATCAAAACATTAACAACAACCGACGTCCATCCAGCCCTCGTCATCTACATCCCTGCTAACCTGCACGTTTTAGAAATAACATGCAGGGCTGAGTACTACGTACTCAGTGAACACATGCCGAAAATATTTGAAAACTTTGCTGAATACAGCTATATATATATGAAAACTTGCCAGAAAATATAATACGAGGATTTTCTGAAAACAACTCGTAAAATGATAAAATACTTTCTTTTCAAAACTCATTTGTCTGCAGACATTTATAACAGTATGAACCATATCTACAATAAATATTGGTGATGAGAAAGAGGCCTCTTTCTCAATCACTTGTAATCGGCATATCAAGGAAAGGCTCACGATTATGAATAATCGGCCTATCAAAGAAATGCGCACGATTACCAATGTGTACACAGATTCCACCTTGCGTGGAACCGAATTCGTCTTTCTGAAGTAGATGGTAACATACTTAAATATTTTAAAATCATTTGGCAAGTATCAAAGCTTTAAAATCATAATATATCATGCTTTGCACATTTTTCAGTTTAGAAAGCCCACCTGATAAACTTAAGCTTTACTTTAAACTTTAGCGCTTGGTCGATCGCTTTACTTTATGTTTCCGTTCCCGCTTCCACTAGCTCCTTTAAATCGAAACGGAATAACGATTTTAAAACGAGAACTTCTATCGAATAACGACTTCAATAATCTTAATGTAATTCGATTCGAATTTCTATACCGAAACTCGACTAACCTCGCGAATTTCTATCTTAACTTCTTAAACGCTCTTAATCTATCTTAATTCCTCATTAATCATCAAACATCAATCAAATCTCATATAACATCAACATTTATAAATTTCTATTCATCATAATCGACTAAATCGATTTTAATTCGTCTAACGGATTCAGAAAATTCTCAAATTAATTCCACACACTTATTTCATTACAACAAACATAATTATACTTTAAACACTCACATTAACTTAATTAAACATATAAACTCCCAAATGGGGAAAAACATTCAAAAATAGAAAATCTTTATTACTTTGAATTAAATTTCCAGAAAATCATATAACACTTAATTTTTATTAAGAAGTTCATAAATGCAATTAATTCCTTAATTAAAAATTAATAAAAATTTTATTTATTTATTTTAAATTTTCGGTTATATTAAAATTTATATTTCTTTAATTATCTTCTCTCCTTTTTAATTTCTAATATACTTAATTATCATCTTAAGCTCATTTCTTCATTTAATTTCATTTGATTAAGTATCAATCTTCCAACCCTAATTTAAGAACCCTAATTTCACTTTCTAGGGTTTCTAGGGTTAATCATGATTACATTTGATTATCTATTGATTAAACTTATTTCATTAACATCATATATCATCACATTATCCATTAACTATATCATATAACATCATCATCACAAACCCTAATTTCCATCTTTATATTTTCGGTTATTCCTATAAGAAATTGAAGAATTGAGAATTCATGATTAATTCAAACAAGAAATATTCTTAGAATTCTTAACTAAGCTCATAATTATCATCAAATTAATCATATAATTCATGCATTCATTATTTCCCATTTTCTTCTCATTTTCGAAAATTTCTTAATTATGATCTAGGGTTTCTCTTATTTAAATCTAATTACATATTTGATCTTATAATCATATTCTAAGCATAATTTATGAAGATCATAACATCAAACAATGCATGAATCAAAATTTAGCATTTTCTTCATATTTTCGATTTTCTCCAAAACTAGGGTTAGGGTTCTTCATGCTTTATTTAATCATACCATTGATCATATAATTACTATATAAGCATAATATTAAGACATGAAGATTAACTAACCATTTCTAGGGTTTCTTCCAAAAAAATCGATATATATTTATTCATAACTAGAGTTCTTCATGCATCATCTTAAGCTAATGATTGATCATTTAACATCATAAAATCATCATATAAACAACATATGAAGACATGATCAACATCTAACCATTTCTACAAATTCTCCTCCAAATTTTCGACACACACACACACACATATATATATATATATATATATATATATATATATATATAATTCTTCCACCATGGAAATGAATCAAGAGCTTGGAAGAGAGGAATCTAAGCTTACTTGACTACTTGAGAGGATTGCTAGAACTTGTAGTCTTGAGCTTGAAGATCAAAGATGGTGTTCTTAAGTGTGTGTGTGTTGAGAGAGAAGAGATCGAGAGAGAGAGCTACTGCTGCTGCTGCTGTTCGTGTGTGTGTGTGAGTGAGTTGAGGGTGGTGAGAGTAGAATATATGCATGTTACACACATAGGGTAGGGTAGACTAGGGTTATTATTTTAATTTAACTTAATTGTTAAGTTTTGATAGTTATTTAATCACTTTCTCGACTCACTTAATTAACAACGACGAACCCTCCGATAAACTCTTAATTTCTCAACACAGTAATTAAGATTAAGGTTTCACGAACCTTAGATAAAAATCTCACAGAAAGAATCGGATATTCGAAGTATTTTCAAATCGACCGAAACTAAATTTTTAAGCGATAATTTACGTAAAATTTCACGTAATTAAATTAAATTCTTCTTTCAGTCAATTTATGATTAATCATTTATCATCTATTGATAAATGTAAAAACTTCTTCGTTTCGGATTAACCGAGAGGATAAAAATTAATTAAAACTCATTTTTCCGGTAGAATATATCTGCCGGGTAAAATTTTCGGAAAGAAAATCTTTATTTTACTAAAATTCTTGTCTTTCTCATTATGTTAATTATTTTAATTACTTAAGAAAGACGGGATACTACACTATCTTCATTATCCTTTATTTAACATATATTTAATCTCTATTATTCATATCTTTAACTTGAAAATATTTTCGACTCGTCAAACGAACTCCGAAAAATTTCAATTTAATTCCTTATACTTTTTATGCTAAATTTAGCATATTTACATAGTCACATCATTAAACTGGATCTTCTATATGTATAAACCTCCGACTTGGAAAAATAGCCGGAAAATAGAAAAATCTCAAAACTTCGTATTAAAATTCCGAAAAATTCTACGATGCTTATTTTTTTTATCGTAGAATTCATTTCTACCATTATTTTCTTGATTAAAAATCAAATAATACTTTTATTTTCTTTAATAATTTTCGGCCTTTATAGAAATTGGAAAAATAAATATCCAATTTCATTCTAATCAATTTCAAACATCTAAATTTAATTTATAAGCTATATTTATAGCTTAATTACTTAATTTAATTGGATAAAAATCAAAACCCTATTATATATATATTTCAACTTTTATGAGAAATAGGGCACAATTGCTTATTTATATCCATTTCAAATTACAACATGTCTAATTAATATTCTAGAGATTAATTATAATCTCAATTGATCAATTTAAGCTCTAAATAATTATTTTTAATTTATTTTTAATTGCTGGAAATTTCTAAAATTATGAAATTTAGCTCCAAAAATTCTAACAAAATTCCCACATATTTTAAATAAATACCATGAGCTCAAATATATCATTACTTCATCAAGTTATGCTTTGAATTAAAAACCCCTAATTTTATGCAAACTTTAATTTTCCAACTTCATTCATATGAGCTTCAAAAATTCTCATAAATTCCTTATAACCTTATTTCATCATTCTAAACTCAAATCCATCATCAATTTCATCATAAAAATTCATCATCAAAATTTCCCAATTTATAACCCTAATATTTCGAAATTAATTAAAATTAGGGCAAGGGAAATTCTAACTCATTAAAACCATATATCATCATGCTCAATTACATCAATTAAGCATACCTTGATCATCAATTCAAGCTTAAAACATCAAAATCAAATATTCCTATTTTAAGCCATATTTTTCGGCTATTTCAAGAATAAATAGGAAATTGATTAATTCTTCCCAATTCAATTATCCAACATACTTATAATCATCATAGAAGTTCATCATAATCATCAATTCAACCATAGGATCAAAGAAATAAATTTTCTAATTTATTTCATATATATTTCGAAAAATTGAAAAATGAGGCTAGAATTGATTTCTCAATGATTAAATCAAAGAAATGTAATCTAAATTACTCCCTAATCATCATACTTGAATATCAAATCCATCCTACAATATATATATAATTTTCGAAATTTTTAATAATTAAAATAAATGAAATTTCATGCTTAAACTTGAGTTATTTACTTATCTAATGAAAGATCTCACCTTTTGAGATAATTTTGGCACTACTTTCTTTGATTAAATAAGCTTAATACCTTCTCTTGACTTGTGTGTGTGTGTACCCTGTTTTGTGCGTGTTTTGTGTGTGTTTGAGTGTGTATGTGCGTGTGTTTTGTGTTTGCAGCAAGAGAAATGAGGGAGAAGAGAGATACATTTAATTTATAGACTAATCTCTCTCACAAATACATTGAATAATAACTAACATATGCTTAGTCACCAACATCCTTCATCATTATGTTGGGGACAAGCTTAGGTGTCCCACAATTAATAATAAAAAAATGGATGTTAGTGTTAACTACTAACACATGTCTTAATTTCCTTAGATTAGTGATTAATATAATCATTAAATATTAATAATTAATATTTAACTAGGAAATAATAATTAAGCTTATACTATAAGCTTTATTTCCTAGGAAAAATTATGCTTAATATCTTAGCTTAATTAATTATTTAAACATCAAATTAATTAATTAAAAATTAAGCATAAAAATCTCACTTTAATCGATCAATTAATTCTCTAATTAATTGATCATTCATCAAATAAATAATCTTAGAGGCTTTAATTAAAAGCTTTCGATATATATAAATTTATTAGGGTTTCTCAAGCCCTAATATAAACTTCCTTTAAAAATTTTCGGAATTAAAATCCGAAAATTAAATAAATTGCCGGAGAAATTTCATAATTCCTTAGAAAAACAAATACTTCAAAAATGGTACATATTTCTCATATAATGCGCATATAATGGCACATATTCATAAACACTTTCAATATTTCATTTCGGATTAACCGAAACGAAAATAAAACTTAAATCATCAAAATTCGGCAAATTAAGCCTGCCGAATTATTTTAACTGTCGGAACTTAATTTCCTTCTAAGTTCTCACATTTTAAATTATTCTAAATAATTATCTTAATTACTTACTAAGATTAGTTATGAAAAAGCGGGGTATTACAGAAATTACAGCAGCACACTCACGCACGCATTCATCCATATTTCTTCATTTTTGAGCTCAAATTCAAGTGCTAATCATTCCCAAATTAATTATTAAGGTGAGTTCTATGATTAGTTCAAGTTATATCTTAGAATTCAAGCTCAAATCCTCCCTTTAACTCTTTTATTAATTTTGAAATTTTTGTCAAGTGAGGATAGATGGTCTTGATTTTAAATTATGATGTTTAATTCATGCTTAGGATGCATGATGGGTCATTAATTCATGTTAAAATTAAACCCTAACTCTAATTATTGCAATTTTTGAAATTAGGGAGAAATTAGAGCTTTTTAATTGTGATGTTAGGTAATTAATTAGATGGATTATTTGAGCTTAGATAATTATTCTAAGCATGTTTGATGTTGCAAGTGATCAAAGAATCAAAGCCCTTCTATGACTTTTAATTTTGGCCGAAAAATATGATATAAATTAAGGGTTTTTGATTTTAATGTTCTATGATTGATTTGAAGTTTAAATTGAGCTTATATAATATTATTGAGTATGATTATGTATAGAATTAATGGATTGAATCATTAATTCTCCAGTTTTATAATTAATTTCGAAATTAGGGTTCATCAAAATTGGGATTTTGATTTGGATCTTGAATGATGAAATTGATAATAGCATTGAGTCAATAATATTTATTTAAGCATGTGAGAATATTATTAGAATTTTTGGAGTTTAATTTCTATTATTTAGAAATTTTCAGCTTTTAAATTAATTAAGAAATAATTAATTTAAGGCTTAAATGAATTAATTGAAGTTATAATTAATCTCTATGATTTTAATCAAGCATGTTATGAATTGATTTGAAGAGAAAGTAATCATCCATATATTATATATGAAAAAACCGAAATATATATATATGTGGAATTATGATTTTTATTCAAGTTATCCAAGAAATTAAATTATAATTATAGTTTATAATTTAATTAAGAATGTTTGGAAGTAATTAGAATGAGATTGGATATTTAATCCAAGAGTTGAAAAAGGGCAGCCCCTTTAATCTTAATTTATAAAGATTATTTGTTTTTTAATCAAATAAATAATCATACATATGGATTCTATGTTAAAAACTAAGTGTTGTGGAATTTTTCGGAAATTTAATACGAAGTTTTGATAATTTCTATTTTCCGATGAATTTTTCCAAGTTGAAGGTTGATATATTTGTATGATATGAAGTGATGATTTGAATATGTAATTATGCTTATTATGGTTTAGTAATAATAAGGAATTAATTTGAGAATTTTCAGAGCTCGTTTGTCGAGTCAAATCCGTTTCGTATTTGAAGATATGAATAGTAATTAATGTATGATTATGTTAAGTGTGATTTCGGTTAATGATGAGTTAAGATAGAGTAAGAGCGTTTAAGAAGTTAAGTTAGAAATTCTCAAGTTTCGTCGAGTTTCGACGTAAAATTTCGAAGTAAATTAGAAGTTAAGAATATCGAATTCGTTTATTCGATAGTAGTTAATTCTCGTTCTGAATTCATGAATTCTAGTTCGAATGAAGGATCGAGTGGAAGTGTAAATCCGAAAATTCAGAATCGATAAAGGTTAAGTCCAAAGAAAATGGTTCACTACTAATTATAGTAGATATGGTTCATACTTAATGAGTATTTGACTGCAATAACTTATATCAAAAGAAAATGTTTGAGCAAGCACAAGTTTATTTTCAAAAGTTACTTGTGCAATGCTTTATGACAAGTTTAATCTATAGCTCTAAGAAGCAAGTTTTCAAATATTTTTGGCATGTGTCCACTGAGTACGAAGTACTCAGCCCTGCATGTTATTTCTAAAATGTGAAGGTTAGTTCGGATGAAGATGGGAGTGTGCTTGGACGGACTTTTGTTAGTTGAGTCTTTTGAAAGTTGTTTAAACTAGAGTTGAGTCATTTGTCTTCATACATATGATTCTCTATGCTTTTCCACTGCAACACTTTGAAATATATGTTGAAGTATGAAGCATGTTCTCGACCTTGAAGTCGTAAATGTTATTTGTTAAGGTTTCAACTGCAAACTTGTTTTATCTTGAAAATAAGTTGTCAATCCTTTGTTGAGATCTTTTAAATCATACGACCCTATTTTATCGTGCTTTCTTGATCTAATGGATTTCTTGTCGATATTGATCTCTTGGCATCGTTGGTTGTACAATACTAATTGTTGGTTGGAATTGTCGAGCATGTTATTGATTTCTTGTTAAGTATGTTCCTTGAAATGTTGTTCAAGAATAGGTTCAACTCCCGGTATTGTTGTTTGTTAATAATGGTTTATCAAATGTTTGGTTTTGTTGGATAACTGGGTCATTATCGATTCCTTGGTTAATCATAAATTGTGTACGTCGTGGGACCCACCGGCTCGGTCATCTTTATTCTGAGTCGGGCTGCGACAGAGTGGTATCAGAGCAGCTTGTCTGCTCTATGTTTAAATGTAATATCCCGTTTTCGTGAATAATTAAACTTAGTATTTCTTTAATTAAATTAAGAGAATGAAGATGAATAAAAATTCCTTTTTTAATAATTTTATTCGGCAATCCAAATTTGTGACGAAAAAGTGGAATTTAATTATGTTTGTTTCGTCACGGGTTAACCGAAACGAATTAGAAATTATGTTTATTAGATTGTGCATTTATGCATGATTTTTAATTAAGAAAATTATGAATTTAATTTTCTTAATTTATTTTATTAGCAATTAATTATTAAAAATAATAATCTTATTTATTTCATAAATAATTCGTTTTTCAGTATTTTCTTCCGAGAACTTCCATTAGGTTTAGAGATGCCCTAATTGATTTTTCTAGATTAAGAAATTAGAGATTAAGAAATTCGTTTTTCAGTATTTTTGTTGACTAATTGTAGTATTTAATTGTGTGTTGTGAGCCATTTTTCTTCCATTCCTCTCGCCCAAAAACAGCAGCAAAATAGCAGCCCCTCACTCACACTTCTTTCCATTTTTGATCAATTTTTGAGCTCAAATTCAAGTGCTAATTATCTTCAAATTAATTATTAAGGTGAGTTTTATGTTTAGTTCAAGTTGTAGCTCAAAAACAAGCTTAGATCATCCTATTTTGATCTTTCATAATTTTCGAAAATATTGCCAAATATTAGTAGATGATGTGGATTTTAAATTATGATGTTTAATTCATGCTTAGGATACATGATAGATCATTAATTCATGTTTAATTCAAACCCTAATCCTAATCTTATTAATTTCGAAAACTAGGGAAAATTAGGGGTTTTTAATTGTGATGTTAGATAATTAATTAGATGGATTA
This sequence comes from Agastache rugosa, assembly GCA_031470985.1. Lineage (NCBI taxonomy): Eukaryota > Viridiplantae > Streptophyta > Magnoliopsida > Lamiales > Lamiaceae > Agastache > Agastache rugosa. Next base: position 33,703,467 of record CM062601.1, on the reverse strand, counting down.
TTTGAGCTTAGATAATTATTCTAAGCATGTTTGATGTTGGAAGTAATCAAAGAATCAAAACCCTTCACTAATTTTGGAATTAACCGATAATTATGAATTTAATTAGGGGTTTTTGATCTTGATGTTTTATGATTAATTTGAAGTTCAAATTGATCTTATATGATGATGTTAATGATGTTTATGCATTGAGTTAATTGATTAAATCATAATTATTCCAATTATTGGAATTTTCGAAAGTTAGGGTTCTTGAGATTAGGGCTTTTTGATTTTGATGTTGAATGATGAAATTGATGATAGCATTGAGCCAATGATATTTATTTAAGCATGTGAGAATATTATTAGAATTTTTGGAGTTCAATTTCTATTATTTTAGAAATTTTCAGCTTTTAATTAATTAAGAAATAATTAATTTAAGGCTTAAATGGATTGATTGAAGGTATAATTAATCTCTATGATTTTAATCAAGCATGTTATGAATTGATTTGAAGAGAAAGTAATCATCCATATATTATATATGAAAAAGCCGAAATATATATATGTGGAATTATGATTTTTATTCAAGTTATCCAAGAAATTAAATTATAATTATAGTTTATAATTTAATTAAGAATGTTTGGAAGTAATTAGAATGAGATTTGATATTTAATCCAAGAGTTGAAAAAGGGCAGCCCCTTTAATCTTAATTTATAAAGATTATTTGATTTTTAATCAAATAAATAATCATAGATATGGATTCTATGTTAAAAACTAAGTGTTGTGGAATTTTTCGGAAATTTAATACGAAGTTTTGATAATTTCTACTTTCCGATGAATTTTTCCAAGTTGAAGGTTGATATGTTTGTATGATATGAAGTGATGATTTGAATATGTAATTATGCTTATTATGGTTTAGTAATAATAAGAAATTAATTTGAGAATCTTCAAAGCTCGTTTGTCGAGTCAAATCCGTTTCGTATTTGAAGATATGAATAGTAATTAATGTATGATTATGTTAAGTGTGATTTTGGTTAATGATGAGTTAAGATAGAGTAAGAGCGTTTAAGAAGTTAAGTTAGAAATTCTCAAGTTTCGTCGAGTTTCGACGTAGAATTTCGAAGTAAATTATAAGTTAAGAATATCGAATTCGTTTATTCGATAGTAGTTAATTCTCGTTCTGAATTTGTGAATTATAGTTCGAATGAAGGATCGAGTGAAAGTGTGAATCCGAGAATTCGTAATCGATAAAGGTTAAGTCTAAAGCTTTCCCGCTTATCGTGGGCTTTCTAAACAAAGAAATAATGAATGCTATATATATATGATTATATATATGTGATGTTTTAAATTGATTAACTTGCCAAATGTTTTAAGTTTTTGTATGATACCATCTACTAATGAAGGACGAATTCAGCAAGGGGATTTGTGTACACATTAGTAATCGAGAGTCTTTCTTTGATGGGCCGATTACATTAGTAATCGTGAGCCTTTCTCTCGATAGATCGGTTACAAGTGACTGAGAAAGAGGTCTCTTTTCTCATCACTACTATTTATAGTAGATATGGTTCATACTTAATGAGTATTTTGACCAAATAGTCACTTATATCAAAAGAAAATGCTTGAGCAAGCACAAGTTCATTTTCAAAAGTTACTTGTGAAATGCTTTATGACAAGTTTAATCTATAGCTCTAAAAAGCAAGTTTTCAAAATATTTTGGCATGTGTCCACCGAGTATTGAGCACTGTACTCGCATGTTATTTCTAAAATGCAGTTAGCTCGGATGAAGATGGGAAGTGTCTTGGACGGACTTTTGTTGGTTGAGTCTTTGAAGGTTGTTTAAACTAGAGTTGAGTCATATGTCTTCATACATATGATTCTCTATGTTTTTCCGCCGCAATACTTTGAATATGTATGTTGAAGTATGAAGATACATGTTCTCGACTTTGAAGTCGTTAAAGTTATTTGTTAAGGCTTTCAAATTTCGCAAACTTGTTTTAACTTGTAGGAATAAGTTGTCAATCTCGTTGAGATATTTTAAATCGTACGTACCAATCCTTCTGTTGAGATTCTTTTAAATCATACGACCATCTTTTATCGTGCTTTGACCTAATGGACTTCTCTGTCGATTACATTGATCTCTTAGCATCATTGGTCGTACGATGACTAATTATTGGTTGGAATTGTCGAGCATGCGGTTAACATTGATTTCTTGTTAAGCATGTTCGTTGAAATGTTGTTCAAAAATAAGTTCAACCTCCCGGTATCGTTGTTTTTTGTTATAGAATGGTTTATCGAATGTTTGGTTTTGTTGAATAATCGGGTCATTATCTATTCTCTTGGTTAATCATAAATTGTGTACCAGGCACGTGGGACCCACCGGCTTGGTCATCTTTATTCTCGAGTCGGGCCGCGACAGAGTGGTATCGTAGCAGTGCGTTCGCTCTATGTTTATAATCTTTCTAGTGAAAGTAGTCTAGATTTGAATTTCTAGACTAGTTAAGTTCCAACACAACAAAAGTCCAAAGCACCTCATCTCATCCGGCAAATCAGGTACGCATTTGAAAGTTTCCTATGTTTAAAAGTTTAAAATTTGAAGTTCCATGTGATCGACGGACTCGTTATGTGGACCTCGATCAAACCCACATAACTAGAAACTGCCGCAATACGGATTCACCCTTCCCGCTTTTCCTAATGGGTTAATTAAAGTGATGAAGTTATAAAGTTCGTGAGATATATGAAATTGTGTTGGAGGTTTTGAGCTTTTACCCATGAGATTATTTTTAAAGAGCCGATTGGATCGTAAGCTAGACTGTATTAATCGCTTGTGTAAGCAAGTTGGTTGTTTAACTTTGGAAAGAATCGCGAATACGGTGTATCCTTTGTATAAAAGCTAAATTAATTTCTCGGGCTTTGTGAGGCCAGGAGAGAATATTAGCATATGCGTATGAGGTATTCGTGAGACGTTGCTGTTAAGTTTTTAAGACACGTATTTCACTTCGTGTTTAGAAGAATATTATGAGTATAATATTTTGGGAATTCTCGAAAGACTAAAATCTGTTCTTTTTCTTCCCAACAAGTAGTATAAGTCTACGTACCACGCGCATCGAGGTTCTTAATGAAATACACATCAGGATCGTATGCTTTAGGGCGACATTGCCGTGGATTTATAACTGATTTCAGCCATACTATATGAGCTACTCGCACCACCACCGGATCATAGCAGCGACCGATCCAAGTGGATAGAGCAGGACTTCAAGATTCGATGTCTCAAGATAATCTAATTCATTCTTCAACACTACAGAGAACTTCGATTCCGTCGTTTCTCCTTATCCTAATAATTATGATTTTTTGGATGTTAATCAATTATTTCTTAGCCGTTGTTGAATGGCTATGTTTCATCTCCACCTCTAATAAATGTTTAGCTTCGTTCCCGAGCCGTCGCTTCAGCGAATAACTTGGTTCCAGAATTTCCTCTATTGATATAGTTCATATTAGATCCTTCTTTCGATACTCCTCAAGTTTTGAATTCTTCGAGCTTGATTATTTCTTTGGAACTCACTTGTTTCTTTCGTTTTTCAAGAGAGAAGTACGTTCTGATCGACACGCCGCCATGACAAAGACGAGAATACCATTGACCCTGATAGTCTAAGCAACCGAAGGATATTTTTATCTTCGTTGTACGTCGTTTAGCCATCTACGGTTTAAGCCGGGCCTAGTTTAGGCCTTTTTTCGGTGTGGTCGACGCGAGTGTTGTCCGTTTGACGTT